>JAVFBX010184069.1:0-14157 GCA_034783855.1 Mopalia kennerleyi | reverse complement strand
TTTATTGCATTAAGGGTACCCTTAGTGCAATTTTATTGCATTAAGGGATTTTATTGCATTACGGGTATGCACAGGCCTGTGGATTAAATAGCTTCCTTCATTTCTTACTTGATGTCGCCTATACTAACAGGCCCAAAATTCGTCCCGTGAACATTTTTGATGTAAATGAACTTTCTCAGGATTAGAAAAACAGAAAACAGTATCGTTTTTTTAAATTTTTATAAAGTATATTTCTTTGTCTTAAACAAGTATGGTGCTAAAAGCTCAATTATTTCTTGTGAGTACGGTAATCATTAAAATCGGTAAGTGTTAAATTGTTGGGACAAATTTGTTGTACTATACAGATATATAAATCTAGTGATTGTGTTACACTGTGTACAATTTCGTCTCATATCTTTATTTTACAGGATCCACAGCCGTGACTAAGTGGTAGTGTGTGCGCTTACTAATCCTGCTTCGATGTAGGCCTATCGTTCACCAGATCGAGTCCGCCTGTCGACCATCAGGAATTAATATGAGCGAGTCACACGTTGTGGGTCCGGCAATCGCGGGGGAGGTTTTTACGAGGTTTTCTCCCGGTTTTCCACCATAATAAAGCAAAGTGCAATGTGAAGTGGACAATTCGTATCATATAAGTGAAATACCCTTGAGTACGACGTTAAACCCCAATCAAACAAAGAAACAAATCTTTTATTTAGAATTGTTGTGCTGGCCAGGTAAATGAACATTAATACTTTTCTGGGAGAGGCGTTAATTTAGGCTATACGAGCCTGTTCGCCTGTCCTTATTCTTTGTGAATCAATATATTGTTTGAATCAAATTATGCGACATGTTAATATTTTTCTTTCACAATAAACCCAGGGTCTCATATGCTTGAGAGCGATGTCCAGATAGACTTGAAACGTTGCATCAGTATTGACAACACATTCGAGAACATGCAGTCTTTTTCCCCTTTTGTGCTATATAGGGCCTATCTTACGTAAAACAAAATCCAGCAATATTGATGTATCGATGTAATATTTTCGTGAAAATCATGGCTCTTTCGCTTTTTAAACTGTTATTGCAATGGAATGGCCATTAAATGAATTCCGGTTTAAAATCGACTTGGACGTTTTTGAAATCCAGTTTCACTTTTTGAGCAGCAATGTCTTCCTTAAGAAGGTCGTAAGTGAATATTATATCGCTGTTAATAAAACTGCCTTTTCTTTAACACGTTACACTTCATAAACGTATTGCCCCTTATTATATAAAAAATGTGAATTTTGCAAATTTACCTAGGTTCGCATCAATATAATAAAAATCAGATTTCAAAAACGTTCCACGTGTTTTGTTTGTCGGTGTGTGGAGACCTAACGCAATCGCCGTTATTGTATACTTTTACGGTTCAATTATAAGTCAAGCTTACTGGGGTTCACGAAAGGTCACAGTTTTAGTTGTCCAATAAAAAATAACAGATAACACAGGACAGGGGTGTAGTAAATACCAAATGCAGCCAAAACAAGCGTTCTAAATGTTTTTTGCGGACATACCTCGCGATTTTATGAGGAGATTCCAGCTCTAAGGTATCTGGCGAATTCAAAAATGGACACAAAAAATGCATGATAAACTATCCAAACCTGATCACCTGTAGCCAAATCAACGAGATATTTATTTACATTAAGTTTATATACCAATAACGATCAATAAATCAACGTAACAATCATTTGTCATACAATTGTTTGATGCAACTTTCGTGCAGCTTTGTTTTGTGTGTACTGGTGTGTGTGTTTGGGGGTGGGGATGACTGTCTGGATATGTCTTTATTACGACAAACAGAATTGAAAATCTAGAAGCTGTTGTCGAAGCGATTCAGCAATACAGCCTTGGGTGTGTGGGTGGTTGTTGGGGGTGGGGGGTAAGACATCCTTTGGTTGGGAAACTTGTGACTCAACCTATCTTTATCTGTATTAAATCAAAATAATATTTTATTTACTACTGTACTATGTAATATGCACCTGTACTTTGCTTTATTGTGTTTTTAAACATGTATCAATTATGATGTTTTCAGTTTGTAGTGGGGTGAAGCTGAGTAAACATCATTGAAATCACGGAGCTCAACCCCTATTCAACAAAACCATGTCACTTGGAGTCATATTTCCGTTGCTAGTTCAGGGCTCCCTCCTGCTGTTGCTCACTTGGATCGTTGTTAAACTGTTTTCCTTTGTGAGACACGTCAGAATGACATACGTAGCGGCGGCTCAATTTGAGAATCTTCCAAAGCACTGGCTATTGGGATCTATACCTAAGGTAATGTCATGTGTCACAAGTTCGGCTGTCCTCGTTTTGTTTTGGGAGAACATGAATGTATGAGAGTCTCGGAAAGTTCCGCTCATAACATACAAACATTTTTTTTTTAAATTTATATACGCCTTCATTTACCCGCTGATTGATGCGTAACGTATATAGCCGCTGTCGAGCGCCCGTAGAATTTATCCAATCATTTGCCTGGATCGGCTGTTTCGAGGCAAAAAATTCATACCAACGCTGATTTGATGGCAGCATTAACTGAACATTTCCCGCGACGTGTTAACCCTTGACCTCGACATTAGATACGAGGTAAACAAAATGCGAACCAAATAATTAAGCGCTATGAAACTCAACTTAATTGGTTCTTGATATCTAGTCTCCAATAACCCCCTGTGGTGTCCGCCTCGCACTAAACATTCTTGTATATGCAGCGGCTGAAATGGACAGTCCGTAATAAATGTATGTAAAAGCCGCTGCATATTGGAGCGTACGGAAAGTAGGTAAAGGAGGTAATTCTAACCCTTTATGGCATACGTATATACCGCGCGAAAATATACATAACAAGGAACACAGCACAGCGGTCTTGATGAGACAACGATGCCCGCTTTGTTTATTGCTGTCCCGACTCCCTCCCGTCACAGACTCGCTATACAAGAGCTTACCAATAGGTAAAATCCATCTCAAATACAAAACCAGCCTATATTTTTAATAAATAAATTCATTTTCCGTAGACAAATTTGTGGTGTTATGATATTTCCCATTCCCAAGGGGGTAAACACATGTTACATCCGAATGTGCGACTGTTCATCTACCAAATTTCCGATATTATATAAAAAAAAAGATAAGGCCGCCTCCACTTCAAATTTTGTTATCTTAATTTTATCAAACTTACAGCACAAATAGAAAATTGGTTGTCACGAACATAGTTTACGACATGTCTGCTTCCCAATCGCTATAATTTAATGACATCAAAAAATCAGAAAAATTGTTTTGGAAGATTTTTCTGCGACGTTTTTCGCTGTTTTTAGTTGTGTCAAAATAACGAGAGAAGTCTTAACAGCACCACTATGACCTATGGCTTAAGCTGAAATCAATAATTCAATCCTCGCAAGGCGATCCGTTCACGTCACAACAGTCGTGATAGTGGTGTTTTTAGTCACAATGGATAAATGTATTTTACGTCATTTAAAGCGCTTCTATCACGAATGTTGTGACGTCAGAAGACCGCTTTACAAAGAATTAATTACCTCCCTTACCTACCTACCTTTCAGAGACTCCCATTGATTACGGATAGCAATTTAACGTGAGGTGTATCTGATTCACTGTACAAAAACTCGGGCAAAACAATAACATCCTCTTAATTGCACTGAATTGAAATTTCATTGATCAAAATATTGTTAAGCTCTCCCTTTCTTCCAGAACTGCCGGTGTCTGGTCGACCCCTGGTACCCCGCCTTTTGGGCTAATTTATAACCCTGCGTGCCCCCTTCAACAAAAATTCCTGGCTACGCCACTGTATGCTTTTAGTTTAAAACATATTTTCGAGTTTTAAAATAATCGATTGCAGCACTCTGCGAGAATTGATATGGTTACAACCCTGTAACTACACCGCTGACGACTCGTACTAGAAATGTCAAATGACATACTGTCGATGCAAACGAATTTCCGAATTGTCTTATTTCTGCTCATTTAAATTCAGAACATATTCATCAATCTCTTCGACTTCAGAAATGTCGATACCAGTGGGTTAAGTTCCGATTTAGTTCTTGTTTACGTTTTCAGAATATGAAGCAGGCTTTTTCTGGAGCCGATCTTTGCCTCCAAGTATACGTCCCCTGATATCAAGCTATGATAAGCTGGTTCCAGTCGCATCGAATAATGCCAGTGATGGTGCAAAATTTGCCACCAGAAATTATGTGTTCGATCTTTTAATGTCATTAAAATAAAATCAGGGTGATGCACATGTGTTCATTTCAACCCAAAGTCAATTTGTACAGTAACTTTTATTAAATTCAAAAGCGCACTGGAAGTGGAGGCGGCCATACTTATTTTTATAAAACCCTGTTTTAAATCGCGGTATAGATGAGTAAGTAAAAAAGACTGCCCTCTGTTTGTATTCCAATATGACCAGCCTAGCCTCAGGCTTGCTGGTCTCCTTGCGGTTACACAGAAGTCTCAAAATCGTGTTCCTAAATTGTTCTTTAGCGTACACGAGTGTACGAGAAACAAAAATCAAAAGACCTCCTGGTAAAGGAGAATTTTTCCTCTGTGGCCATACATCTTGTAACACTCATTATGCATAGAGAACATGCTCATAGGTTAATTCACATGTCTTTGAAACCAGGCTTATGATTTAAGTTTTTCCAAACCTATGGTAACTATATTCTTTGCTACATATTCATCACGCATTTTCTAGCAAATGTACATTATGTCATTATTCCTCTCGAGATGTCTGTAGATGTCTCTATAGATTAGCATATCTTCAGAAATATATCTCTGGGAGTTTATCTACAGCCTGAATTGTTTCTTAACTTTCAATGAATCCACACACCGTTGTATTAGATACTGGAAATGGGACGAGATAACGCTCACAGATACTTCAACGAAGAGACCATAAAGAGAGGCTGTAAGGCATTGGTGTTTTGGCGCATCTTCTTTATTCCTGAGATCCTCGTTACCCATTCGAAGACAGCAGCAGAGATCCTGAGAACGTCTGAACCAAAGAATCGGATGTATAAAGGAAGCTATGAACTTTTATTACCATGGTTAGGTAAGGAAGTTGATAAGACATAGCTAATCACACCCAACGACAAATTCATTCCCTCCGATGTAATATTTTAGGATCATGCTTTTCTTAAAAGCATGTCATGTTTGTGGCTGATCCTTTTTCGGAATGTCGACAGTATAAAGCAAATGTTTTTAGCTAATTGTTCTACTGAAGTCATTTTATATATTGAATCAATGAAGAGAGAAAAAATTGGTTTAAATATCATATTTATTCATCATATAAAAGCCCAATGGCTGATTTGATGCAAACCAAATCTGAGTTACCTCCCCCTGTACTTATTTAGATATGACGTTAAAAAGTCAACATAAAGCATCATACAGTAATGCAGTAAACGGCTTTACTCTACGTTACCATCTGCGGGATTCCCGAAAGAACATTGCCTCGATCGCTCAATTCACATAAATACGCATTACCAAGTTTTCGGTTTCGGCTTTGTGATTGGCCATGTTGAACCTTTCAATCGACGCTTTTTGATTAACTTTTTAGACATTTATTTTTTTATGAATTTATTGACCCTATTAAATGTAGCAAATTTACACTTTAATAAGAATTACTATTGCCATTTAATGTCTTTTACAGGATGTCTGAAGAACGTGGCCTAATAATTAATCATTGTGAACTGAGTATATAACTCAGGCTCCTTATGAACCCTAGTGAACTACATCGCAATCGGATAGCAATTTATAGATATATCCCTTCTCATTGTTTTGTGATACTATTTTCTACTGACCAATTGATGGTATGTTGTTTGCCTGAAAAGTTATTGTGATATGTTTAATATTTAATTATTTCCAGGGTATATCGAGTAACTTCCCTTTTATTAAATCCAAATTAATGACCGAGTGTTTATGTGACCACTCAAAATAAAAAAAGTGTATGCAGTTCGAGCAATCGTTAAACACAATCGAAAATAGATTATTCTTTCTCTTCCCAATACGATTGGTTCACTGTTTAATTACCAAACTTGACGGTTAAAGACACAGGTCATTTTAAAAATAATTAAAATAAATGAAGCTCCATAGAGACAAAAAAGAGTTTGAAAGAATAAGGATCAATCGCATTTATAAAACAGTTACACTATAAACTGAGATAACTTTAAGGGAAAGACAACTGTTTTTCGACCTAAACTTATTATTTTTATTGCATATTTTCAAAGCCAACCATCTGGATTGCACTTGCGTTCGAATTAGCAAAGCCGTTAATTAGTCAATTTAAAAAGCGCTGACGTCATTGTTCCAAACCACAGTAGTTATATCATCTAGTCGTGGCTGTTCCCCACTGGTGACCGACTGTGTTTTCGAACAATGATGTCAGTCTCGTCTGTTAAATGAACTAATTAACGGCTATGCTTACTCAAATGTGAGTGCAATACTGATGTATATCTTTGAAAATATACAATAAAAATAATAAGTTTAGGTCGAAAAACAGTTGTCTTTCCCTTTAATTGCTTGCCAGAGATTTTAACACACATTACCTTTCTTTTCTTATTCAGAAAGAACAAAAACTGGACATGCTTAACAATTGATAACATCATAACAAAAAAAACCAACTAATAGCAAATAAAAATAAAAAACCAAACTCTTGAAAAGCTTTAAAGATTTTCTCACTTGAGCTACATATCTAAATAATCTGTTTCTCTCTGATGTGCATGTAACCCACACAAAGTCGGACTGCCTGAAAACCATGAATATGAATTTGTTAAACTGGCATTTTAATGTCATTCTCTATAGTACTTCACCTGTACAACAAATTGTCCATTTCTTATCCCTCACCCAGTGGAACTCCCTCAGCTATAATACCGGCCTTGAACTTAGTTAAATAACTGCCCATGTTTATATTACATTAGCAAACAGATGTAGATGAATTAAAATCGATGAATCCTTTCATATTCTAGATAAACTCCCAGATTGATTGATTGGTGTTTTATGCCATGCTTAAGTGTATTTCACTTGTATGATGACAGTGTTTTCCAACAATAATTTACACCAGCACAACAAAAATGTGAAGCATTCCATAATGTTGGAAAGTTAATTTTCCTCAAGTGCTAAGACAGCGTTGCTCCTTTTCAAACAAACTACCCTTAGCTAGAGGGTGAGTTTTGTTGAGTAATAAACAGACATCTCGAGAGAATGTAATAACCTGGTATATATTAGAAGTATGTCGCAAATATATCTCAGGAATAAATTAGCCTTCGAACTGGTATTGCAGACAGCATGTGTTTATATACTGGATCAACACAAATATGATCGAAAACAAATATTAATAAGATTCTTACCGTATTTCTGTATCAGTCTGAATTTTCTGCGGAGATTTTGGGATTACTTCAGCTCCATATTCGAGTACGCCAGCCTCCAAACTGCCAACCACCACATTTTCTTCACTAGAATAACAAATTATTTTTTCTGTATTTTGTATCCAACACACGGTTATGTGAAAGTTTAAAATACTGATCGATTGTAACATTTCTTTGTTTGACAGTGTTCATCAGGACATGGCTAATTCACTTATATGTTTTATGCAGCAGCAAGAAATAGTGGTGCTAAAAACGTTTTGTATTTCCAAATTAATGTCTCTTATAGCTAAGAATTTCCAGTTACATGTAGTCTAAAAAACAACAACACCAGGCATACAATTGGAAAGAGGAACAATTTCTGACCCTGCCTTCCCAAATAACCGAAAGGTAGGAAAACAAACACCAAATACTATCAACTAAAGTTAAAAAAAATTACCTACCTCTCTGGGTCTTCTCCACTAAGATTCACATTGAAGTCATCAATCTGTAAGTCATTAATAAAAAAAAATCAAACAATTAAAATGAGTATGTATGCCACTGCATGTACCTTTTCACAAGCTCAATTTGTGACAAGTTTAGTACTACCTAAATTTGGGGGGAAAACATTACAGTCAGGTATTGCTAAGATATGTGTAAATGAATAAATGTTTCAGCATAAAAATGTCTATGTTATCCCTTTCATGCAGAATAACTTTTTATTACCTCATTTTCTGTAACAGCTAGCTGAAGCCAACACATCTAAGGAGATGTCAACAATCTCATTCGTTGGTCTGAAAATAAAACAATCTTATGTCAGATAAACAGTTTTTTTGCAGACACATGATTTCATTATTTGTGCTTATTAGCCTGATCTTTAAGCCTAAACTCAGGATTATTTCACCTATATCACAACTGCAGCCTTTAATCAGTCAACAATAACAGTTATCAAGTGTTTCTTTGGGTAGAAAATCTTCTTTCAGTGTTGCTGACAGCATCTAAACATTTCTAAAATGGCCACGCCAGAAGTCTTTGAAGTTTAACATGTCATTACATATTTACCTAGTTTCTTCTGCCTCCTGGTCAAGCATTACAGCCGAGGGAGCCCGTACAATAGTCTTCTTACAATAAGGAGTTACATACTCTTTATTGATGCAGAGCTTCTCGTCGTTACTGGCACAAAATTTGCAAAAACAAGAAAGGTTTCTGCTCTTTATACAAAATGGCTTTCCTGTGTTTCTAATTTGGTGTATTTTACGAGTGCTTGGGATGGTTTTCACATCAGTGTATGGCCTGTTACGGGAGATATCTAGACTGGAAACAAAAAAGAAATGTCTTTGACTGACGTCATCATCTTGAGTTTGGTTCTCATCACACCAGTTGAAAAGTTCCTCTGCTGTGTTCAAAATTACTTTTCTCCCAAGTACAGCTCGATCAATAGCCCTATTTAATATACCCATCTCCCCATCACCCTCACTTTTTCCATGTTCGGATCCAAAAAAATTGCGATTAACATCACCCTGGGCAAGACTCAAATCAGCGAAGGGACCCTTGGATTTATATTGGCACCCACAGCCATCACTAAATATGATTTTAGTTTTCGGTGAATGTCCCATTTTCTTGGCAAGATGTTTAAATGCTATCTGTGAAAAATGATTCACAGCATGATAGTCATGAGTCAGGTCATCACTGATGATTATAATGGCATCTCTTATGGTTTTTTCTGCATCTTTGTAGTGTGCAACAATTGGGTGGACGGTCACTTGCATGGCCCCAAAATATGCTGATTTTATTTCATCTTGATAACTTAAAGTTCTGTTTTTCCCAAAGTCCATTACGGCTAGTACTTCACCTTCAACAAGTATTGATTGAGCATTGCTATATTGCATACTCTGCCAATTGGCAGTGAACAAATGTTGGACAAAAGTATTTCCAAGACAGGGCCTTATGACATCTTCAACTAATTCTTCCAGAATTTGGTCCTTACTTCCTATTTTAGTTTTCAACATTCGTCTTTTTTTCCCGCTAGCTAGGTTTACAGTTTCCCAACGATTCCACACAATCTGCTTTTCAGTGTTCACATCTTCATAATAGTCACGTAGATTACGTTCCTGGTCACATGTGGAACATTGAGAGTTTATACAGTCTGCCTTATGAAACCGTGAGCTATCAGGTTTAGGGCAGAGAAGTATTTCATGTATTTGACTTTCATTCGTTATCTTTGGATTTGGGCTTAATCTATTCAATTGTAGAATTTTGTATCTTACATTGACACAGTAAACACACAAACAAAACTCTCTGTGTGTATTGTTTA
The DNA here is from genome assembly GCA_034783855.1 of Mopalia kennerleyi. Lineage (NCBI taxonomy): Eukaryota > Metazoa > Mollusca > Polyplacophora > Chitonida > Mopaliidae > Mopalia > Mopalia kennerleyi. Next base: position 4,500 of record JAVFBX010184069.1, on the reverse strand, counting down.
ACAGCCTCACATTTCTTGGTCGCCAGGAGGCAAATCTTGAAAAACTACATTTTATGGATGGGTTTTCTTTCTGGAATTGTGCAAATGCTGACTTTAATGACACTTGCAGAAGATAGCCTGGACCACATTTAAGAGCAAACCGTTTCTGTGGCATTATCCTCGAGATATCACTTCGGCGTAAAAAGTTTTCTACTTTGCGTCTTGTTTGGTTTACTTTTTTAACTTTTCTCACTGTTAGTCTTCTAATTGTTTGCCGATGCAGTCCAAATTCCTGAGCTAGTTTCCTTATGCTTGCTTTTTTCAATAATTTTGATGCTATTAGCTTTAGGGCACTTTTGCCTCCAGGTGTTTTATGGATGCTTGGATCAATTTCCATCTTTCTTGGCTTGATGGTCACTTTTTCTATTGCTTTCTTTTTTCTTGGAGTGGAGTGATTTATTAAATTATTTACAACTTTAGCAAACTTATGCGGTGAGGATGGCATGCTCGCTCTGGCTTTTGTTGTAGCGTCATATTCATGTCGCTTTGTTCTAAATGTATCTGAATTTCTTTTGTCTGCTTGTAGTGTAGCATGACTCGCTGCCCTTTCCCTAGCAATATGTCGATAATAGGCTTGTCTTGTCCTGTCATATTTTTTAACCCAGGCCCTCTTTTGGGGTGTCATTTTGTTTCTTTCTTTTCTTTTTGCTTCCCTCCAATATTCTCGCTGATTGTCTTGCCCAGCTCTTGTTTTTGCTTTTTTATTACCTATTTTAATTTGTAAACGCCCTTCGCCATTAGATTTTTTCTTGGCTATGTACCGTCTTTGACGTTCAACGGCTAAAGCCTTTTCATGTTCTCGCTTGTCAAGCACTAATTTGCTAGGAGTCCTCTTCTGTAACTCTTTTTTCATTTCGTCCCGTCGGTTTTTAGCCCTCTCTCTCTGCATATTCAAATACTCTTGATATTTCTCAGGCTGATCTCGTTTTAATTTAATTCGGTATTGGGTAACACGTGAAGGCATCTTTGAACTGTAATACAAAGGAAAAAATTTAAAACCACAACTACTGATTCATAATAAATCTAAAGAAAACTGTACATTTCCATCAATATCTGTGGTGTATAAAATTAATCAATAAATGAAAATAAAAAAAACGGAAAACCATCGGTAATTTTGAGAAATAAGATTTAAAACTGTCAGTAGTTTATTTTTTAAACAATATAAGTACAGTTTAAAAGATATATTATATAGTGTGCAACTAATTTCAAATTTATACTTAAACTGTACAGAAAACGAAAGTACAGAATGTTTGTTGTTGTTGTAATTTAGAAGTTCAAGCAGCATCCGTCAACAATGATGATAGAATTGTATCTGTACGTCAAAACAACGATAGAAATCTAAATGATCCGTCAAGAAATGACGTTAAATGGCTTACTGTACGTCAAAAATGACGGTCGAAACCATAATCTTGTGCGAGAGGATTTTGCACAAGGAGGTCTGCCATGTTGCAGCCCGGCACTCGTGGACTGAACCATCCACAGCTTTACGTAACAGTTTAACGTCAAGAACAGTGCTGCCAATTAAATATTTGGATGGAGTTTGATAGCCCATGCCATAATGCTACTTACGTCATTATAGGACGAACGATTTGAAATAATTATCTTGTTAAAAAAATGACTAACTTACCAGTTAGGATAAACTTCATCCGCTCAGAAAAGTCACTGAAATCGCGCCAAACTAAAACGAGGCTCATCACCATGGTTCTGCACGCGCCTGAGGTCGGTTAGTGTGTAAGTACGTCAGCTGTAAGATTTGACGAATATGACGATCGCTATTTTATTTTGATTTCATATGGTAAACACGAAGCCTGAAGCTCAGTGCTATTTACATTGACCTGCTCCTAAACCAAGTGTCCTTTCAGACGCGCTATATTTTGTTGCGTAACTCTGAAGGAATTCGGTAACTGTGGCATGTTCGATCGTCATGGGGGTTGACGAACGACTGCTCACGTTCGACACATCAGTTTGTTTTGACCATTTACGAACCAAATCGAGCCCAGAAAATGCTTAGACATTTGTTTTGAATCAGCATAAGCAATGTTTTCAATCATTATGTATCTAAACCTGGCAAAATTACATGAAATGTATGTTAACCCAGCGAAAGCAACAATCCGCATTGGTACAATGTCGTCATGTCCGTCAAAAAAATGACGTAGAACAAACTAAAATTTTCTACACATATTTTATTTCCCAACAATAAAAAATGATATTGATCAGTGTGTTAAAACAAGTTATTCTTTACAACATGGGTCCCAAACCTTATAATATTAACGGTTTTTGAAACATAACACAGGCATAATTATTTTGACGTATGAGTGGTACACTTTTTTCTAGAGTCTGCCATAAGCTCACCTTACTTCACGCCGTTGATGCTAGGAGTATGACATAAGCTCACCTTACTTCACGCCGTTGATGCTAGGAGTATGACATAAGGCAGATTCCATATTATAGCATACCAGTTACAACAAATGTGGGTGGAAATTTTTTTTTTTGAATTTAATAAAAGCAAGTTTTCTCCAACATTAACATGTATTGCCCAGTTCCAAAAGTGTATTTTGGGGTCACGGGATGCCATCATTTTTTTTTTAGCAGCTCTGAAGACCCCTCTACAGGTTTCTCTTTCAAATGCAACAGCATTGGAATATACCATTTATGTTGGTAATTTCTACAAATATAACCCAATATGGCACACAAATGTCTACAGATATGATCACCTGAAATACTGACACCAAAAGGCACATTTCTATAACAATGTTTGACAAAATTCACTAAATTTATCGTGTTTGACAGACTGTGTCTTAAATAACAAACTACCAAGTTTCCAAAAGAATCAATTATTGAAGATATTTCTTACAAATGTTGTTGCAAGTTGAAATAGAGCGAATTTTGTTATTATTGCTATGCAGCATTACCTCGTAAAAACCACCCCCGCCATTTTATTCAATTTGAAGTTTAAAGGAACTCCGCAAATTCTAAGTACATCCCTCCGGTTCGAATTGGGATTGGGTTAGGATCTTTCAGTTTCTTCTCCACTTGGGTTTTTTCTATTATATACTCTCGAGCCGTTTCTCCCCAGGCCCAAACTGCTGGGCGATGCTTAAAAGGTCTTTCCAGATATGTCACTTTCAGCCCCCCGTTATCTGTTGGTGCACTTGTAACCTATAAAACAGACAGCAATGAAGGAAAATGTTACTACAGAAAATAGTCCTGAAAGTATAAATCTTCTCGAGAGAATGCCAAATCCAATAAATGATTTTAGTTTATTTAATTATTAGAATTAAAGGGAAAGACAACTGTTTTTCGACCTAAACTTATTATTTTTATTTTCTAAGCCAACCATCTGTATTGCACTTACATTCGAATTAGCATAGCCGCTAATTAGTTGATTTAAAGAGTGGAGCTGACGTCATTGTTCCAAACCACAGTAGTTATATCATCTAGTCGTGGCTGTTCCCACTGGTGACCGACCGTGTCTGGGTTTGTTTGAAGATTGTTAAAAATATCAATATTCATAAGTTTCCCATGAAATTCACATTTAAAAAGCTCATTAACCTACAATAAACACATAGTATGTTCTTAATATAATGTAAACATTAAACTGAATAATAATCTTTTTAAATGTATGACTAGGTGGATGAACTTACAAAATGTGAATAATATAGTTAAAATAATATTTTCAGAATAATCTGGCCTTTCAATGTGTTATGGTGTTTAACGCAAATTTACTTGAAAAGTTTGTTAAAGTCATAAATATGCATATAATGAGCTGAACTGATAATATCCCTCTCCTCCCATGTTGTGTGACATTTGCCTCAAATTTAAGGACATCGGGCTATTCAATATGGAAATACAGAGCTTAACGCCAATTGGACTCAAAAACACTATCAATTAATTTGCACAGATTTCCTTATAATTTTAATAAGCTGTTCCATTCTGGCCACACAAACTGTGTGTAAAATTTCAGAGAAATTCCCTTAGTATACTTAATTACAGAAGGCTTCACATGGTGGATTCCGATGGAAATTAATTAGTATGTCTGTATAATGTTGTTAGAGGAATTAATATGTGTGTAATAAGCTGAAAAGATACTATCACTCTCTTCTCATGTTGAGTGACATTTGTCCAAAATTTTAAGAAAATCAGGCTATTCAATTTGGAGTTATCGTGTTTTAACACAAATTTACTTGAAAAGCATGTAGAAGTAATTAATATGCATATAATTAGCTGAACAGATAATATCCTTCTCCTCTCATGTTGTCTGACATTTACCCAAAATTTTTGGAAAATCAGGCTATTCAATTTGGATATGTGGTGCTTAACAAAAATTGGACACCATTTCCTGTAAAACAGTATAATATTCTTGCCGATGATACTAGGGGTATGACATAAGCTCACCTTACTTCACGCCGTTGATGCTAGGAGTATGACATAAGCTCACCTTACTTCACGCCGTTGATGCTA
>JAVFBX010184058.1:0-14158 GCA_034783855.1 Mopalia kennerleyi | reverse complement strand
TGAATATTCATGAAGCAAAATGGCACGCCTTCTTCGGTTTGAATTCGAATTTTGACCAGATTTCTCTTGGCTTGTACAAGATAAGTACGCAATAAATAAGTTTCGTTATTGCGGCATTATTTTAATTTATGAACATACTTTGATACCACTTAAAATCGTAGCGATCTGAATTTATTGATAATTTTGGGCGCTAGTGCCTCTTTAAACTGTAGACAGAAAATCTGCTCTTGATCATGTTTATAAGTTGATTTCGAGCACTGCTTTTAGTGATTATTTTCCCTCGGTCTTAGACACCTACTGTCTTTGAATCGACGTATTCCATTGGCCGGTGTATTTAAGGGGAAACCCCATATGGGACAAGATAAAGTGACCATATTCGACTGATAACAGGATAGAGGTTTGTTATGTGCCAAGGTTAGTACACCCATGTCTTAACCTGGGCTCGCGAAGGTGGAAGTCTCAAGCAGAACAGTTTATGTTTGTTGTCTGATGTTCAATATTGTAAACTTCAGTTTACTGCTATATACATCATGAATACAAATAAGTATTTGTCTAGACTCGGGTCGAAAAGTTGGGGATCGTCTAATAAAGGTAGGTTTAGTTATCAGGCATTGTACCATAGAATCGATTCTATTTGTTACGTCGAGACATTGGCTCTAGAATGCACCAGGATCTTCTTGTTCTGTACTTTTTTATTTGCTGGTCTGTGGAAAAACGTCACCCCTGGCATGGCGTACGAGAGTTGTCTTAGTCTCGTCCACTATAGAAACTCTCACGAGAAAACTATTGGTCATCGGGCTGTTACAAAAATTACCTCCCCTGTTCTTAAAATGTTTTTCCTCTGGCAAAACTGAAATTCTCTTTTATCAATTACACAATTGACATACACATTCATTGTTTTATTCAGCAACTTAAAACGCTAGGCAATTGCACACATATTTTGTACAGTTGTAACAAATCCTACATAACTTCTTTATTTTTTTAACACTATAATATTTAGCCGTCTATCGCTTTATTAGAATCTGTACAGAAAACAGACTTAGCGCCTACTTACGCACCGCCAAACGTGATTTACTTTACCCGGAATAGCGCAGAACTTCGTCTTATCCATGTCAATCGGCTAAAACTCTGGATATTCTCGTTACTGTGGTATTATCGCTAGGCTCGACAATGTTTGATGTATAATATGCACCAAAAATCGGGCTTTTGTAAACAGAAGCCTATTTGCCGGCGTTAGTACCCTATCACAACACTTCAATAAACCTATCGAAATTCATTTTTTTTCTTGAATAAATATTTATTAAAATCACATCAGTTTAATACAATTTATTACATTAAATGGGTTAATGCCATTTTGCGTTTTCTAGTTCACTCTTGACAGCAACAATAAGATAGCAGCTACTGAAGTAATTTAACAATAATAGGATCATGTAAAGGATCACAGATTAGTATAAACCTGATATAACTTTACAAGTTATAACATCAGTTTATTACATTAAATATGTTAATACCATTTTGCAATTACCTATCAAAACCTATCGATTTAAAAGACACACATTTAGCTCAGGGGCACATGTTCTATTCCCAAAACGGACGGAAATGACAAGTTCTCTATAGACAAATGTGATCAGGTGATATAGAAAGAATACATGGCATATAATGGCGGCGTTCGTTTGACATTCTAGATGATGTACGCAATACATTTGAGGACTTCAGAGTGTATAATATCGTCACAATATTTCCAGTTAAAGAAGCCGAAAGACAGATTGTATTTCAACTCGCCCTACTCATAGTGTGAAGCGTATTGGTGTATATATAAGGCATGTACAGAAAATCACTACAAGATATGGTCACTCGTTCTTCACGAAATCACGTCGATCTCCAACAAATGGCCATACGATCATGGCGTGCCCAACACTTGCCCATCCCAAACAGCACGTGTCTCACATATGTACAATACGACCACCACGTGTCTTACACGTATACATCACGAACATCACGTGTCTCACATTTGCACATCACGAACACCACGTGTCTCACGTATGCACATCAAGAACACCATGTTTTTCACGTATGCACATCAAGAACACCACGTGTCTCACGTATGCACATCAAGAACACCATGTTTTTCACGTATGCACATCAAGAACACCGCGTGTCTCACATTGTTCTCACGTGTACATCACGCCAGAGCATTAAACAGGTTCACACGGCTTGGCTGGACTCAACATGCACGACCTGTCCAGGATGACAAGCTTTTCAATGCAGTTTACAGCGTCTTCAAAAACCTATAGCAGGACTTGTGGCCAAAGCACGCTATATATCGTGTTAAACTTTGCAAAAGTGGACGAAAGGCTGGCGGCGATCACAATAAATACACTGGTCAGTGACCTACAAAAGATTATCTTCTCAAAATCCACCTTGGGGTATAATGAATAATTTAAATGGATGACTGTTTTTTATCGCTCGTTGACTTAAATTCATACCGTGGTCATATGATAAGCTGTGATACCATGTACAAGGTCCGACATATTCCTGAAATAAAAGGAATAAGATAAATTGTTATAGATGTTGTTATAACTGGTAATTCTATAGGTTTTATGACGAAATGATCTAAGGAAAGCCTACATGTCATAATCGTTTGTTGGAAAACATGATGGCACGACATTATGAGTTTTCGTTCTTAATGTAAATTGTCTATAGACATTTGCCTTTGTGGGAAATACATCTGATAGCATATAACATTTATTGTGAGTGCATTTACACTATATGTACAGCACGACATGAATTTTCAGGTCCAAAACCGTACGATATTCTTTGGGAAATAACAAAAGAAAATAAACGTAACACAGAAAAATACAAAATAGCTTTAAAAAAACAGTTGCGTTACGACGTCTCCGGGTGAAACAATCTATTGAATATTACAATAATATTAATTATGTTACAATGAGTTTCTATTTCAGTGTCGCCAGCGGCTGTTGTTCATTGGTAAGTGTCTCGGCCCATTGACCCTCCTTTGATGTAAGCTACCGCTCACATGTTTAAGTCCCTCAGTCGACCTCAGATGAGTAAGTCACACAATGTGACTTTTGCAATCGCGGGAGTAATTTGTATGAGGTTTCCTCCCGGGCTTCCTTCCGGGTTTTCTTTATATTTAATAAAGGGAAAGTAAGAATTGGACAATCCGTACTTCCGGTATTACGGAAATACCCGTGAGTACAATGTTTAATCCAAATTTAACAACTCAACAAACAATCATATAGTTTAAGTGTGGAATGTAACCTTTATTATTTGAGGGAAGTAACTCCAAACATTGAGTACCAATACGCATATCGCGACAATGCTAAATTACTTATCTCACAGCACGCACGTGAAAATCAACAAGGATACAATTAATTGCGTTATGATGCCATTGTCGTTTGTATCCGATTGGACAATCTGTTTTGGTCCTGATTGAATTATGTAATTATTTTTTATCTGCATTTGCCAAAACATATATCCAAATAACATTATCCACATACAAAAATAAATGATACACATTAGCGTGTCAACATTTTTGACAGATTTTTATTTTGTAGTATCAGAAGTCCATTAACTAGAATGCTAAGTGTGCAACTCCGCACCCAGTAGTGTTGACTGCATTATTTCCCTCCCCATGTTATAAGTGATAGGGTGACGCAGAGTGTAAGTTGTGCGCAGTCGGTTTGCAGAAACGCATGCGTTGAGCCAATTAGATTTTATTCGGTAATTCTCGCTAACGCTATATTGGCGACTAGTTTGGTCTGATTCTTTACTCTAGAATTCTGGACCAATTTGTTTGTATATTTGAAAACCGTTATCACCTCCGTCGGAGATCACCGACTTGTTCCTTATTTTATTAAGTAATGTTTGGATCAATCTTATCTATATCTTTGTTCTGATTTATTTCGAGCATATTATTTATTATTATTGAACACTTCGCATATAAAAAGTAAACTAGTTCGATTACGATGTAAGTCTGGATTTTCAAAACAACCATTCAGACAGTCCACATCCACTGGCTACTTTGTCACAGAAAACTCCCATGAGTCTAAGCGCCATATATTTTCTCAAGGCAGAGCCAAGTCAAATCGACTGGTTGGACTCAATTATCAAATTACCTCCCCTGATGGCCCGCCACAAGAGGAATGGCAAGTAATGGGATAGGCCGATTTTGGACACAATGCTGTACACTCTACTTATATGGGCGTTACACATTCTAGTTAATAAACTGGTATTATTGTCTTCTGTGAGTTTACTTGTCTGCACCCAAAATTGTGGCGAATGAATAAAACACGGCGAAAGTTAGCTACGAAGTGTAAAGGCCGCAATTTGTGTAATTGCTCTACCTCCAGATTTGAAGTAGTGTTCAAATCTTCAACTAACCATAGACTTACCGGCTTAATATAGGTTTAATATCCCAATCGAATAAATTATGCATCCTTTTATTCTTTAAACATGCCTAAAAAAGTGGAAGTTACAAGACCTTTGACTAAACTTTCCATTATAAAGTCAAGGTGAAAGAGAGAAAATGGCGGGTTAGCAACAGAAACATTAACCTTATTTCCGTATTTTAAACAAGACTAATGGGAGATTTCAAGTCTAGTGTGGCATATAAAATGTGTTAGGAAGATCGGTATATCAAATATTATTCAACAGTGCTAATTGAGCACATACACTGAAAAAAAATTCCTTAACATCTTAAGGAAAAAGTTAAGAAATATTCCTCGAATAAAGCACCAGCGGAATATTCCTTAAATTTCAAGGAATACGGCATGGAATTTGTCTCGGGGGCAAGGATTATTCCAAACATATTTATGGATAATCCTTCACAGGTTATGAAAAATTCCACAAAAGTTAAGGAAAATTCCACATAAAAGGTCTTATGGAATGGTTTCCATAACTTTGTTAAGGAATTTTTTTTTACAGTGTATATAGTAACCGTTACGTGAAAAAACGTTGAAACAAAGTAATAAGAACTCTTACCCTGTATCTCTAAATAAGACTACATGGCATGATATACTATAAGAGATACATAACTCTGCATCCGCAATTATGACTATATATATTTTGGTTGTTGAGTACGAAAATTTAGTTTTCCTCGACTTATGACTATACATGTAAACTCTGACGTTCCGTGTTTGAGGTGACCGTCAGGGTAATCGCCAGAGTTGACTTATCACAGTTACCTGTGATTATCACGGTTTTCAGCAGACATCCGTAGTGTAGAATGTCTGGGATAGCTACTCCGATAAGACTCTTATATTGCGTGCGTGCAAGGGTTTGGCTAGTCTTTAAATGGCATTGTGCCTAAACCTACTGTAGAGCTACGAATCTTCACACAGCTTACGTAAATTTGATTGTTCGCAAGATTGTTCCTCTGGGTGGTGTTAAACATCATACTCAAGGATATTTCACTTATATCAATGCCAGATTTCCATTCACTATGTTGGTTAGCTTAATGCATCTTTTATCTGAGTGCAACAATCGTTAACCAACCCCGCTATAAAAGCCTAATCATAAAATAAGACTTCAATCGATACGTAACCAATTAAACAATGCGTACGGTCATTTTCAGGTCTTAATTTTTGTCGATTGATATATTTGTTTTTTTCAAATGTTATCTTGAAAATAAAGAATGTACAAAAACTGTAAACAAAAAAAAAAGAACGGTTTTATATATATTTGAATTTAATTTTATTACTTGTAAACCAAAAAACGAACTGTTTTATATACATATTTATCTGTTTTTATTGATGAGGAGATGAAAATTTTGCTTGCTAAATTTACCACCCAGAACTGAACAGATAAGTTTCTACTTCGAGAGTTTTGCTAAAAAATTTGCCCATAACAAATGGACAAAGAGGTTTCTACTCCGACAGCTCTGATAAAATTACCAGTCAGAACAACTAGATAGAGAGGTTTCTACTCTGGCAGCTCTGCTAAAACTACCAGCCAGAACAGATAGATTTCTACTCAACAATTCTGCTAAAATTACTACCCAGAACAACTGGACAGAGGGGTTGCTACTCCGACAGTTCTGCTATAATTACTACCCAGAACAACTGGACAGAGGGGTTTCTACTCCGACAGCTCTGATAAAATTACCAGCCAGAACAGAGAGATTTCTACTCCAACAATTCTGCTAAAATTACCACCCAGAACAGAGAGATTTCTACTCCGACAGAACTGATAAAATTAGTCCCCAGAACAAGTGGACAGAGAGATTTCTACTCTGCAGTTTTGTTAAAATTACCACCCAGAGCAACTGGACAGAGAGGTTTTTACTACGACAACTCTGATAAAATTACCAGCCAGAACAGAGAGATTTCTACTCTGCAGTTTTGTTAAAATTACCACCCAGAACAACTGGACAGAGAGGTTTCTACTCCGACAACTCTGATAAAATAACTACCCAGAACAACGGGACAGAGGTGGAAACTCCGACAACTCTGCTTAAATTACCACCCAGAACAACTTGATAGAGAGGTTTCTTCTCCGACAGTTCGGCTAAAATTACTACCCAGTACAACTGACAGAGAGATTTCTACTCTGCAGTTTTGTTAACTGAACAGAGAGATGTCTTCTCCAACAGCTATGCTAAAATGACCCCCATAACAACTGAACAGAGAGGTTTCTTCTTCAACAGTTCTGCTAAAAATACCACCCAGAGCAACTGAACAGAGAGGTTTCTTCTTCGACAGTTCTGCTAAAAATACCACCCAGAGCAACTGAACAGAGAGGTTTCTTCTTCGACAGTTCTGCTAAAACTACCATACAAAACAACTGGACATTGAGATTTCTTCTCCAACAGCTCTTCAAAGACTGCCGCACATTTCACTCACAATCCCAACATTATCAAAACGGATTTTAATGACAACCTGAGAATGCCACAGAAATGTAGTTGCGGTTTCGTAAACTTCTTGTTAAATCTGATTTGATAGTCATCACTGCAGCCATTATTTGCCGGATTTCTGTCATTTTGCACTTGGCATGATATAATACTATACGAAATTGCTAGAACAATTGATACATAGAGACTAAAGGGTATCTCTTTCATGTTAGGTGAAATCACCCATGGTTACGACATTTGCGCGTTGACCTATCTAAACCACGTCGTCTGTCCGTCGTAGTTTAAAGTTCACGACTAAGCGAGACTTTTGTTTACATGAAGTATGTACTGATTAAAGGTACAGACTGTATGTGACACAGGTCACGGTAACCTCATTCGCCAAAAGTTCCGACGCCTGTTGTTTACTCACCATTTTCTTATGGATTATATATTATAATACAAAAGTTCTCCAATAGCTTTAAAAAATCACAACTGTGTTAACGATGTTCTTGGCGGTTTGCTGGTTACGCATGCAAAATATATCGCTTTCACTACACGCCACCAAAGTCGTCCTATACGCTGGATACCCTTGAAGAACGGCCTTTAACACTGTTCAAACAATCACAACAAAAATATCTGGGTCTGAAACAGACAAGGATAAAGAAACACGACTATATATAATTAAAAAAATCAAAGTATATGATAGACATCGTTTACTTTAAGATATTTGATGACAACATCGCCAATAATTCTGTCGAACAATTTGTTCGTGATTTACCGAAATTGTAACACTCGTTGTAACAAAATCTGAGAACACTTCCTCCCACTTAAAAAAAGACAACAACAGCAAATGCACTGATGTAATATTTGGATAGTTTAAAATTGATCACGTTTTAGTGAACTATTTCCTCATGACGCCTTATTGTCTTGGGGGAAGGCAGTATTGAGAACAAGAAGTCAAAGTTATATCAATATGTCAATTAGCTGTGCAAGATAGTATTGGCGACCTTGTTCGTGACCTTTCTACCTTTAGTACCTCCTTTTTTGACACTGTCAGTATGTTAGTATCGCAACTACCGGAAGCATTTGAAACTATGTCCACAGGCGTTTTCTAATTAATACTTAAACTGGAAATATCAGTGTATAGCAGCGTGTTTGAAAAGCATTAGTTTGAGATACTAACTTTAACAAGTGTCCGAATAGAAGTTGATATGGACGGTTTTTGTCTTAATTTGGAATCACTTAATTGTGAACATAAACACTTGACTATCCATCGGTTCAGTCTATTTATCTCTGCATTTCAAGATTCTGACTTCAGTTATAGAAAGTTTATCAATGCGCAAAACATGTAGTATTACTCAGTATTTAGTAGACTCGGCAATATCAATATAGAAAACTTTTAGTAGACTCGGCATTATCAATATAGAAAACTTTTAGTAGACTCGGCATTATCAATATACAAAACTTTTAGTAGACTCGGCATTAACAATATACAAAGTATTTAGAAGACTCGGTATTATCAATGTACAACGCATTTAATTGACTATCCATTATAAATATACAAAACTTTTAGTAGACTCGGCATTAACAATATACAACGCATTTAGTTGACTAGCCATTATCAACATACAAAACTTTCAGTGGGCTTAACTCACTTTCGCGAAAATTGAACATAGACATAGACAGGTGTGGCTTCAAGCAATCAATGTATCCCCATCTAGCAGGGGTGGATTAAGACCCTTATAAGACCTAAGCACTTAAAATAGTTTAGTGCCCCCTTGTATATGTAAGTTAAAATATTAACAATAATAAACCATCAAATCAAATTTTGTTTTTCAAATTGAAAGAAAACGGAAAATATCATTTATATTTGTATCTTTGCGGTGCCCCCTTACCTTGATGTTCTTAAAGCACGTGTCTATTTTGCTCGATGATTAATCCAGCCCTGCCAGCCGGACACTACTATCATTTGAAAGTTATAATATTCTGTAGGATTCTGTAATATCAGTCGATGCTCTGTCGATAGACGACATCCTCAGACAAATATTTACAGTTTCCTTTTTTAGCTTCATATATAAATATATTGATCACAGACATTTCCTTTATCGCCCAGCGTAAACTCTGCTCACAGTGTAATGAGTGTTATTTTATTGATAAAACACTTTACAAATGTTTTTTAAACATCAAATAAAACTTTAAGTACATTTCACTTTAACACGATATCAAATAACACATCAGAGTCGGAGTTTTACACCGAAGGGAGAAAATATCGATGGTTTTTAATAGAAACGAATGGCGTTTTTCTGTTCGACATATCAAATATTAATCAAGTATAAATTAAGCTCTTTGGATACTTTATGGAATAAGACATTACGATCAGGTATGTATTTGTTTAAAATTATAATAACATTAAAATTTTCGTTATGTTGGGAGAGCTCTTGCTCAGTTTAAAAGATTCTCGGTTAGAACATTTGCAGCCTAAGAAATTTCGTTTTTTTGAGATAGCACTTTCTTAGTTTGAAAATATTTTACCTTAGAAAATTGGCAGTTTAAGAGATTTCGTTATTTTGGGATAGTACTTGCTAAGTTTGAGATTTATTTTACGTTAGAAAATTTGCAACTTGATAGTTTTCGTTATTTTGGGATATCAATTTTTTCACAGAGCAAAACACTGTACATTATATACATGGTTGTATTAGTGTGGTTATCACTGTTGGATACACTCTCGTCATACTCATGGACACAGCGTTAAAATCCGACCAATCAATTAATGGCAACATTTAGTGAGCTGAATTCAATTGTGATACCAATAACTAGAGAGACGTGTTACTTCTAGGACGTCAAATAAGAACTCTTTGGGGTTTTTTGGAACCGATTAACCAAAACATCCCAGTAAAACGAAACACAATCTATTGAAGTCGCTGGTGCACATGTGGTCCTTGTTCGGAACCGTGCGGCAAATCACACTAACTGGCTTCGGTTGTAATTGTTCATAATTTTAATTCTGTAATTACACAAAACAATTCAAATAGAATCATAAAAATTTAAACCTACACAACCATCTAAATAAAGCAAACTTAAGCTCATTTAAAATAACATTTTTAGTAGAAATGTATTCATCAGTATTGGACACTACGATTTCTGTCATAGACATGTTATAAATATACAAAGCTTTTAGTGGGCTTGACTCACTTTACTAAAACATGCACTTATGCAGGTTGAAGACATCGATATATATCCAGGCATCTCTGAATCATAACTTATTTAAATGCTGTGAGAATATTTGGTATCATTCGATGAAATATCGATTGAGAACATCATCAGACAAACATACTCCCAGTTTTCTACATCTCTTCATAAAAATGATATATTGAACACAGACAACGGAAAAAAAATTCTTTATGACGCTGAGTAAATTGTATGGAAACAAGTGCTGCATTATTGATGAAAAACTCTGCAAATGTCTGCCGTTTAAAACACATCAAATACAATTGTAAGAAGACTGCGACTTAACACGATATCAAATGACATCTCGCGGAGTGGGAGTCTGACATTTCAGATGGAAATCATATAGACATTATTAATAAAAGAGAATAACTATTTCTTTTTTCTTCATCTCAGCATATTAAATGTTGATCAGGTATCTGTTTCCGTCCACTTTCCTTTATGGCTTATTTATTTAGCCGATAATGTATTTCCACGAAATAAAGTAAAAATACAGTAATAGCTTTTTTTGGTACTTGTCGTGCTGTCGAGATTTAAACGGCGTTCAATTTTATCAAACCGTGCGCTGTCGGCGAAAGGTCTATATCTCATTGTTGCGAGGAACAGAAGAGATGCTAGTAACATTCGTTTTGCTTGTCTTGCTTGAATCGCTATCGGATTTACAGCCAAAAGCCTGCGCAGTGCAAACTAATGACAAAGTTAGCTGTTTCAGACCCCCTGTCCTCCCCTGTAGTAATGCATATAAATATACATATTTTGAATAAATCAAGAGAGAAACCTTAGCTTGCCTCAACCAGGACTCGAAATCTTGCCCAATCTTGCTTACAAGTGAATCCATGTAAGGTGTTAGGAAGCAGCTCTGTGATTGGTCATCCATTTGACACCATTTGCTGTGTGATTTTTTTAGATCTACATTTAGCGACAATGAAATTTCTGGGAGCTAATTTTCTCCCGATTGTAATGTCCTTCAGCCTGTCGTCAAGAAATTGTAAATGGAATTTCTACATAAATTATCAACGAGATAAACATGTCACTGGAAAAGTCGGTTTATGCCATCAAATATTCGATGTAATATGTCTAACAAAGATGAGAGAATGGTAGTGAACCCGGTTTAAACATACTTCAAGTACAGATATTTTATAATATTAAAATGCTATTCGGCGGTTTCTGGTTTCAATATTGAATAAGTGGACTGTCAATATCACGGGTGATAAACATATCGTGTAATCAGCTGAAAAGAACGAATAAATAGAGAAATAGACAAATGCAGGTTTACAAAGATCCAATTTAGTTTTTCAATGAGGACGGTTTGTTGCTTACAAGGTCAAGGTCAACTTAAAACAAATCTCTAATAAGTCGCTACAGTTCACTGAAGATATCCGGATTTACATTTCTTTCACCACATTTTTGTTACCTTTACTTTACAGACTGTGAAATATACCCTTACCTGAGTCAATTTAGTGAATGTATTTTTTATTTATTTTTTAACCATATAGTTAAAGCAGAGAGACTGGTATGATGGTTTGGGAAAGGGACACCAGAGTGAGTTTTTCTCACTTTCGTTATCTTAACTTAATAAATTAACAGGCTATAGACTCGAATTAGGAAACTGGCTGATTTCATGATTTTTTAAACATATAAATAGTTTAAGCAGAGAGACGGATAGGATGGTAAGCTATTGACTTATTTACTTATACTCGAGTTAAATTAATAAAATTGCTCATTTTTTTTTTAAACATATAGTTGAAGAAGGTCAGAGTGAATCCTTCTCACTGTTACGCTTGTTCTATATAAAATAAATGTTTACTCATGGGAAGTCTGGATGGTTTACAGAAAGCCCACAAATCCTGGAACGTTCGTTGTTTGGGGGGAACAGAAGGAGGCGTGAAGCGGTATGGCAGAGAGGATAGAGTAAGTGTTGATCTCTGTAGCACCTATTATATAAAAAGTAGTTCATGTATACTTCAGAAGTCAGGATAGGCACCGAAAGCAAAAGCTAACCAACAAATTAGGGAGCACTTGTAGACGTTAAATGTTTTTTTCTTGTCAATGTAGGAGAAAGGAAAAAACGGTTCCCTTGAGATATAGACTAGACAACATTTAGCCTATATAGATGTTTATCTCTTGTATCAATTATGTACAAAACAGCTTCATCCTAAGCCCACCTGTCATGCTGACCAAATCTTTTATGCGATCAATACATATATCCCATATAATATAATTCATTTTTTCATTTTATATCGGAGATAAGCTTTTACATGCATGAATAACTACAGCCTACACAATTTAACAAACGTTTTTTGTCATTTTGCTGTCTAAACCATTCGAATGTATTAAATACATACTTTGGCAAGTTGGTGTTTCAAGATCTAGTTTTCCTAAATGATGGAGCACTAGCACAGTGGATTTAAGCATTTCCATACCATGTTTTCTTAGCAATAGAGGAATATTAATTTTCCATTAAGACAAAACTCAGCACTTTTATGGTTTTATCAGCGTACCAATTTTTGAAGTAGTGAAATACCATTCTGAACAGCTTTAAATCAATCAACAGTGAATCAATCATTAAAAACGTGTTTCATTATTATTGTGATATTTTTTATATATAATATGCTGTAGGATTCTGTAAACTCAGTCGATGCGCTGTCGATAGACGACATCGAAGACAAATATTTACAGTTTCCTGTTTAGCTTCATATATAAATATATGGATCACAGACATTTCCTTTATTACCCAGCGTAAACCCTGCTCACAGTCTAGTGAGAATAATTTTATTGATAAAACACTTTACAAAAATGTGTTTTTTAAACATCAAATAAAACTTTAAGTACTCTTCACTTTAACACGATATCAAATAACACCCCAGAGTTTGAGTTTTACACCGAAGGGAGAAAATATCGATGGTTTTTAATATCAGAAACGAATTACGTTTTTTCGCTCCACATATCAAATATTAATCAAGTTCTATTGTTCGTATAAATCCAGCTATTTGGTTACTTTATGGCATAAGACATTACGATCAGGTGTGTATTTGTTCTAAATGAAGATAAAATTAAAGTTTTTGTTATGTTGAGGAAGCACTTGCTTAGTTAAAAAAACTGTAGATTATAAAATTTGCAAAGAGATTTCGTTTTTTTTAGATAGCTTAGTTTGACAGTATTTTACGTTATAAAATATGCAACCTGATAGTTTTCGTTATTTTGGGATATCAATTTTCTAACAGAGCAAAACACAGTATATTATATACATGGTTGTATTAGTGTGGTTTTCACTGTTGGATACACTCTCGTCATACTCATGGAAACAGCGTTAAAGTCCGACCAATCAATAGCAACATTTAGTGAGTTGTGATACCAATAACTACAGAGACGTGTAACTTCTAGGTCGTCAAATAAAAACACTTTGGGGTATTTTGAAACCGTTTTACCAAAAACTCATCCCAATAAAACAAAACACAATCTATTGAAATCGTTGCTGTTGCACTTGTTCGTAACCGAGCGGCACATGACACCAACTGGCTTCGGTTGTAATTGTTCATAATTTTAATTCTGTAATTAAACAAAACACAAGAGGATGGAGATTTATTGTGGAAAAATCTTTGGAATTAAAATAGAATCACACAAATTTAAGCCTACATGATCATCTAAATAAAACAAACGTAAGTTCATTTAAAATCTTTTGTTTTAGTAGAACTATGTTCATCAGTATTGGGCACTATGATTTCTGTCGTAGACATGTTATAAACATACACAACTTTTAGTGGGCTTAACTCACTTTACTAAACATGCATTTACGCAGGTTTAAGACATCGATATATAGCCAGGCATCTCTGAATCATAACTTATTTAAATGCTGTGAGAATATTTGGTATCAGTCGATAAAATATCAATTGAGAACATCATCAGACAAACATACTCCCAGTTTTCTACATCTCTTCATAAAAACGATATATTGAACACAGACAACGGAAAAAAAATTCTTTATGACGCTGAGTAAATTGTATGCGAAACAAGTGCTGCATTATTGATGAAAAACTCTGCAAATGTCTGCCGTTTAAAACACATCAAATACAATTGTAAGAA
>JAVFBX010184047.1:0-14160 GCA_034783855.1 Mopalia kennerleyi | reverse complement strand
AAAAGGCGTTTACACATCAAACAAACAAGCTTGGCGCCACTGCCAATTGACATGTCTGTGATGACGCCAGGGCTCGTTAATGGTACTAGTATCGCGCAGGTATATTACAAAAATAGCATACTTGTCCTGTGTTTAGACCGTCTTATTCTTATGATTGGGTAGAGTACAGAGAGTGAATAACCCGATCCGTCCTGTGGCTTTTCTCTTATTCGCGGCATTTTGATTGGTAGATTGAAAAATAAGAAAAGTTGACCAACCAAACTTACGGCATGCAATAATGAAAATCTAAACTCCTCAGGATAAATCGATGGTGTTATTCACAACAGCATCACATAAAAAGTAATAATGTGTTAATAACTTCAGTCCATAGAAAGCCCTATACTCACAATAACCAGTCAACGGCAAACAGCATACCGACTTGGTGCGTGGGAAGATGCATTGCAGCAGGTACCATTGTAATGTAAACTAACTGAGCTCCAGAGACACAACCGAGCCCAATTGATACAGAAATCGCCATTAAACTGAAAATATATGTAAAGCAATAATTCGCCTTTTTTAAAAAAAAGTTAGATAGATTAGGGATAAAATGACTTAACTAAAACCATTGGCTTAATTTTAACGATCTCCACTTAGCTGTTTTTACAAAAAATAAAATACGGTGCTCATAAAGACTTACTTTCCCAATATCCGATGTAAATGTGATTTTCTTAAAGAAAAGTGGGTTCGATAGTTTTCTTCTTGAGAATGTTTTTAGATCATATCCTTTTAAGGGGGACATTCGGCTTTCACTCGATTTCTCTAAGGATATGCTTTAACGAGACATTCTGAGTGAATATTTTTGCTATGCAAAAAATAAACCCCAGATGCCGGTGTCTGAAGTTTCATCAGAACTGTAGATTACAGTCATCTACATAGTAGTCCGGATGTCAAAATTACTGCTTGATAACGCATAAGCCTTCCTTATTATGTTATAACAACTGCTAATCGAATTGCGCACTGTATATACTACTATACTGTCAAGTTTAACAAATGTTGCTACAAAAACGTGCCGATGAGTACGTACCAAGATGTAAAAATCTGTCCGACATTAAATGTTATGCCGTTGAGCTGGGCTATAAAAATGGTCATCATTGAGAAATACAGGCAGACACCGTCCATGTTAATAGTTGCACCGATGGAGGAGACCAATCGCGTGACTCTCGGTTCTACCCCATTCCTCTCCTCCAGACATCGTATTGTCACAGGAAGAGTTATTCCACTGCAATGGAAATTGTCTGCTTGAAGCTGATGCTAGATTATGTGCAAATAGGTAAATTGAAAGAATGTTCCTGTCCGGAAACTGTAAAATTCAAAGCGGCATATTTTCGTGAAACCTGTTAAAATACAATATAACTTTTAATGCCGAAATAATAGTTACTAAAAACTCGAATATGATTCCAATATAGGCCTACTGGTTATTGGGATGCCTAACAATACAAGAAGCCTCTTACATGAAGTTCCAACTATTTTAAAAATAAAATCCAATTATAATGTCAATGTACATGTGCGAGCTTTTCGAAAATACAGTATATTAGAAAATATTACTGAAATTTAACAAAGGATCTGTAATAATCCAATCGCATTGAAATATACCAAAGGACCGGGATATTTGAAAACACAAATCGTTGAAAATGTCAAGGACGTTTCAGAATACACGTGCACGGTTCATTGATACCTTAGTTCCATCTACATTTGATAAATATGTATGTATTGTACATTGATTACCTTGACTCAGATCCAAAACCTAAAATCAATGCGGGCACGACGTTCCTGATAAACGGAAGAGGGTTTTTACGCACAATGACGAGGTAAATAAGTGGCAGGACAACAAAACCGTGCAGGACAAGCCCTCCTAAAACAGCCAGTGTAAAGATCATCAGGTTGTGAAGACTCTCCCAAAGATCTTGTAGACTGGCGAAGGTGGCAGCGATCAGGAAGGCAATGCCAACTGGGGCATACCTAAAACAGATTAATTTTATATACAACTCTTCTCAAATTGTTTGGTTTTGTTTGTGCAAAGCATCATGACTTCAGTCGAGTCGGTGTATCAAAATGTTGCACGCTGAAGAGTAAAATGTGACATGGATATTAAAGTACCTAAAAGTTATCTCCCCTTCGTTTACGTGACCTGTTCTGTAAAAAAACAGAGGATTTGTTGGGTTGAGTGGGGTTTAACGCCGTACAAGAAACCGAGGACCTTCTTTTCAATTCAAGGGGTTTAGAATGTATGTTAATCACGTTAACGTGTGCCGTCTACAAACATGTGCCAACACACTGTCATGATTACATTCGATGCAACAACACAAGTAGGGCCTACTGCAGGTGAAGAAAGGAACTTCAGGATTGCTCTGGGCAATTCCCGCCCCATATATAGAAAGAGTCTAGTTTCCGCCCTGGTCACGGAAGATGTGTACTTGGCTCTAAGTTGTGCCGTATGGCAAAATAGACTAGTAATTGGCTTACAGGCCTATCGATCACTGCGACAAACAACCATTTAACAAGAAGTTAGGAATATGATTTACCTTTAATCACAACGACTATGTCTTAGTATGAGCCGGGGTTCAAATGCATTACCAGCATATTATACATGCGCCTAGCTATGCTACACGAAGCCTCCTAACCTTTAGAAATATCAGAACGATACTATGGTTCGGCACTTTATTTTCCAATATATAAAAAATGCAGGGCCTTTTCCTGACTTAAACCATCTCGCTTTCTTCCTTGAACACTTTTGAGTTAGACCGACACATAAACGACCACTCGGCGTCCATTTCCATATCAAATACAATCATTTCTCAGCGGTAGACACATGGTGCAGCTGTCTGAAATGGATTAAACGGCTCAACCTAAATTGAATCATCTGTGAATAGCACCGCGCTAGTTAGGCGTGGCACAATGTAACGTCAACGAGGGATTTAAGAACACAACCGCTCCGTGTAAGAAATTAAGAATTATTCGAAAACGTATTCAAATTCAAATAAGCCGTTAACTTGGATTGAAACACTTAAAACCATAATATTCGTATAAGTCATTGAGTATAAAATCAAATATTTCGCATGGCGCCAGGAAATCATAGATTCTTTTGTGAAAAAGTCGCGGGTCATGACACAAGATATTCACAATTCAATTATAACCCCAAAGTTACCTCCCCTCACCACAAGCGGTGCAATGGCCCTTTAATTGACATGTGATTGTTTGTTAAGCATGATTTATCCATGCCTCCACATCTATTATGTCCTAAGTTTCTCTATGTCTCACTCGGGGACGCTTTTCAATAATCGCACTGGTGTGGTCACAATGCCATTCTGACTGGGTAGGCTAATGGCTGGTTTCACACTTCTGTTTGATAGACTTCTGCTTAATTTTGTCCATGTATGCTGACACTATTTTCAGCGATTGTCTCCTCGACTCACCACATAAATATGCTCACAAGTTGGAATGTTATCAGTCTAATGGCCAGGAAAAACTGATAAACCGGTTTTGCTGGTTTTCCCAAATATGAGATGATCGCCCCCGCAGCCATTGACATGGACACCAAACCTATCATATTTACACCGGGCACTTGCTCTACCACTATCTGTTTCTCCGTCCATCTGTCCGTACCATACATAGACGGTCCTACAAATAATAAAGCATGGATTGAATAAGTTGCCAAACAATTTATTTAAATAGATATTGTTTACACAGTAACCTACTCAATATGATTCCATTTTTATGAATACAGATCCAACACGAATCGTTGATTAAGCAGGTTATTTAGACATTCGAAATGGTCCTGGTTTATAACCAAGCGGGCTGTACAAAAGGCATGGAGGTTAGACCGCTTCCGGTTTTAATCAAATGAAGACATTTTTGTTGTACGGAATTATAGATCGATAAAAATGGCCTTTCAGGTCTATAGAGTCGGGCTATATACAAAACGAAAGCAAATATTCACTAGAGCCGTAGGCCTGAGGCTGCACTACCAATGTGTTTTAGTCAGAGCCAGAATCCAAAGAAAATAGTAGCCTACAGGGTTAAAGCTGTATAATTTGCAAGTCAATGTTAGACTGCATAATTGCTACATACTGACTACTACTTATTGGTTTGCAAATGCAACGGAAAAACAAAACACGAGCTTTACAGAAAATGCATGAAGTTGCGAAGCGAAGTTACGAAGCTAATTCACAGCAGCGCTTCGCAACTTCGCAGCATCGCTTCGCAACTTCGTACATTACTTCGTAACTTCGTACATCGCTTTCCAGCTTCGCGTATCGCTTCGCAACTTTTTGCACCGCTTCGCAACTTCGCCTCACCGTCTAACTAGGTTTTATTAGCATGTGAAGCATTTTCATTATGTTGGAAAGTTAATTTTTCTCCAGTGCTAACTAAAGACAGCATTGCTACTCTTCAAACAAACTACCCTTAGCCAGAGCGGGTCAGTGGATTGAACCCAGGACCTCTCTCGACTGACATACGATGGCTAACGATATAATGAAACTACTTGTCTCGGCACCACACCGAGACATGTTTGATGCTTAAAATGGCGGGAAACTGATGTATTTTGATTGGTAGATTGTTTTCTTTTTTTGATTGGTAGATTTAGTCGATATAACGACTTAGTATCTCGTTATAACGACTTAATTGTAGCCAAATGTATTTTGTACATGTCCCTTTTACGGCTCCGTAATTTGCCCCTGTTTACTACGCGTGACTTAAAACATCAACACGGAAGAAAATCGGACGACTTCGGCTTGTTTTGGCTCGAATCGGGGCTTACCATAGCCCGTATTTCCTGTGTTTTTATTGCACAACTAAATCTGTGAACTTTCGTGAACCCCAGTTAGCTTGATCAATGTGAACACCATAGGTTACTAGGTGATTGCGTTTTTGAAATCTGATTTTAATAAGATTGAATAAAGCTGTAGGCCTATATAAAAATTTAGTTGAATCGGCTTCCTTTCAAAAACAAAATGGGGAAGACGGATAGCGTAATTGACAGACAGAGATACAAACAGACAAATGATATGTTAACCGAAAGCCCGTTCGGTTTCACTGGTAGGGGACATATAATTAATATCCGCCCTGACTCTTAGGAGCAAACGTCACAGTCCTGTATCAAATCAATTCAGTAAGACCGCTATGTATGACGCCTTCAGTTTAAGGTTGGGTTAAGGCATACCTTATTTGAAGTGAGCAAGAAAACCGTTACACACAAAAACACAAGTCAATTTAAAACAAAATCAGATAACAAACAAAAAAGAAGACCCATGCAGGCATGGTTAACATAACCATCAGTTAAACTATCCGAGTCAAAGACTCAAGGAGAATGACTCAAAGTCTCAACGAAAGAGAATGAATGAAGTCTCGGCGAAAGGGAAAATGGCTTGAGTCGCGACGAACGGCAGAATGACTTGAGTCGCGACGAAAGGGAGAATGGCTTGAGTCGCGACGAAAGGGATAATGGCTTGAAGTTTCGACGAAAGGGATAATGGCTTGAAGTCTCGACGAAAGAGAATGAATGAAGTCTCGGCGAAAGGGAAAATGGCTTGAGTCGCGACGAAAGGGAGAATGACTTGAGTCGCGACGAAAGGGAGAATGGCTTGAAGTTTCGACGAAAGGGATAATGGCTTGAAGTCTCGGCGAAAGGGAGAATGGCTTGAAGTCTCGGCGAAAGGGAGAATGGCTCGAAGTCTCGACGGAAGCGAGAATGAATTGAAGTCTCGACGAAAGGGAAGATGACTTGAAGTCTCGACGAAAGGGAGAATGGCTCGAAGTCTCGACGAAAGAGAGAATAACTTGAAGTCTCGAACAGAATGATCTGATCTGTAGGCTATGTTAGAATAGATGCTTTGATACCCAAGACGCAATATAAATGCACCACACTGCTGAGCGCCAGAGCAACACATAGCTCCCTCCCAACCGCCCTCAGAGCAGTGGAAATATGTTTTAATAGTCAAGAAAAAGGGCCTCGTACTTACCAAATTGATTCGAAACTGTAGCATTTTCTGTAGCGTTCTGGGTGATTTCGTCTATCTTTACTGCTATTTCGTTGGTCGATTTCTGGTTGCGAAGTGCGTTGAAGTGAGAAAAGGAAAGAAAGAAAAAAAAAATAATAATAAAAAGATATAAACAAGCAAACAAAGATGGTATTTTTTTTGTCTTAACAATATGAAAATTTTATCAGTGCTTTACCAATAAACCCAATCTTACCTTCACATGCAGAATATGTTGTCTGAGCTGACACAGGTCTGGTTGAATATCGTCACTACAGATTGACTGGAATTAATTTTTACTCTACCCAAGCTATCCCATCTTAGCTGCTAAACTTATATTTTATTAAAGTCACATGAATCGCACAGAACCATATTACCAGCTAATCTGGGTTGTAAGATATATTATATAACTGTGCTAAGCTTACCGTTAGGAAACATGCTTCAATTATGTTGTCAGGTAATAGATTCCTGAAAGACAAGTAAACAAACATCGTTATCTGCCCGAGGGCATGCGTACACCAACATTAGAAACTCAAAATTATTGAATAGAGCACCAGCTCCCGAATACACCTTTACATTTAGGTCGTGGGGTCAAACTCAGTGATAACAACAGTTCCCGTAAACACTTCGACATCTAGATCGCGGAGTCATAACTCGATGATAACAACAGCTCCCGAAAACACTTTTACATCTAGGTCGCGGAGTCAAACTCGGTGAAAACAACAGAACCCGAAAACACCTTTACATCTAGGTCGCAGAGTTAAACTCGGTGATAACAACAGAACCCGAAAACACTTTTACATCTAGGTTGCCGGAGTCAAAGTCGGTGATAACAACAGTTCCCGTAAACACTTCGACATCTAGATCGCGAAGTCATAACTCGATGACAACAACAGCTCCCGAAAACACTTTTACATCTAGGTCGCGGAGTCAAACTCGGTGATAACAACAGAACCCGAAAACACCTTTACATCTAGGTCGCGCAGTCAAACTCGGTGATAACAACGACCTATTTTATATATAGGTCATTGAGCGCAGACTGCCAAAAGTCGAACACACGAATATTTCAAAGCCAACAACAGCTGAAACACATACATTCTATTATGAAAAATGCCAATTACGGTGACAAATAAAGAGTGAATATTATATTCGGCGACTGGTTTATTCTTATTCAGTATTATTCTTATTCATATGTGAAAAAGAATTTCACACATGTGGAAAAGAATTTCACATATGTGTTAAGGAATTGAACATATGTAGAATAAAGGTAGAAGTGATAAAACTGCTTTCCATAGGGCATAGTTTTTATATTGTTGTCCATCTTTTGACGAGCATAAGTCAGCGGATCGGTAGATTCTAAGTTATAACCCCCGTAACATATATGTATAAAGCTAGATATAAAATTATTGAAGCAATCATAATTCGTGGAACTACCGTCATTTCGCTATCGACAAAGGTTGATGTGAACAATGTGATCACCTTTGTCATAACAAAATGGCTCCAAAACATTATTAATAGTTTTGTTTTAGATGAAGATGGATCGCTTGGGATCTTGTCATCGGGTAAGAGTGGTCCTCTTGCTAAACTTAGCAATTTTGTGAATTGATCTTAGTTTAGGTCCTTTAGGAGTGCATTATATTAATAATTCTGAAGCCAAACCGATGGCAACGGGAAAATCTCTACATAACGCGGATTAGGTTATCAATTGATTTTGAAAAAGAAAATTCAAATCATATTGGCGACGATGGTCTGCCGTCAGAGGACTTCCATGGGAGTGCTAAGCGATGATCGTATGACGTCAAAGGGCTTCTGAGTGGGTGCTAGGCGACGATCGTATGACGTCAGAGGATTTCTATGTGAGTGCTAAGCGACGATCGTATGACGTCAAAGGGCTTCTGAGTGGGTGCTAGGCGACGATTGTATGACGTCAGAGGACTTCTATGTGAGTGCTAAGCGATGATCGTATAACGTCAAAGGGCTTCTGAGTGGGTGCTAGGCGACGATTGTATTACGTCAGAGGATTTCTATGTGAGTGCTAAGCGACGATCGTATGACGTCAGAGGGCTTCCGAGTGGGTGCTAGGCGATGATTGTATGACGTCAGAGGACTTCTATGTGAGTGCTAAGCGATGATCGTATAACGTCAAAGGGCTTCCGAGTGATGGGTGCTAGGCGACGATCGTATGACGTCAGAGGGCCTCCGAGTGGGTGCTAGGCGACGATCGTATGACGTTAGAGGACTTCTGGATGAGCGTGACACTGTTGGACAACAGGTGCTGCTTAATCAGTCTTCATACCTTGAAATTTGATGTTTGATATTGTACAGTTTTAGATTCGATTAAATGTCATGTCAAACACGGAATATGCTGTATATGTTGTTTAAGAAATACAGAATAGATGTATTTCCAACACTGGACAAATTTCTGTGAATAGTTTGTGTAGAATAAACTGTAATGACTGGCACAAGTCGTGGCGGCTTATAAAACTTGGACATAGCATCTACTATTTCGATATCATAATATGTTATAACATCTTTAACAATCAAAGATTCTACCAACTAAGCGATACAATTTGAAGGTAAAGTGTGATAAAGTTATAAAAAACTATAAATATAAAAACGTGTTTACCTGATCAGATCCATAAATGCATACAAAGGGGATCCGCCTTTACTGGATTTTACCTCAACCTCCTTCCCATCGGTTGTTACTTTTCCGGGCTGGATGGTCAGTACCAGTATTACACCCATCAGCGAGGCAAGAATAAGGGTCAGCACATAGTAGATGATGGTCCGGAGACCGATCCTCCCGCTGCTGCGGACGTCAATATCAGCTGTGGCTGTAAGGAGACTGGACACGACCACAGGGATTAGTACCATTTTCATCATCTGCAGAAAGAGCTCACCAGGAAAACGGAGGAGGGTTACCTGCTTCTGGGTAAGCCGCACATCCTCTGTTTGAATAACAACACCGGCAACAATTCCCGCTAACACACCGACAATCATCGATAAAGACAGTCGGTTTGCTTTCAGACATTTTATGAATTTCGCGCATTGTCTGGTTTCAGAACCTTCTCGGCTACGCTTTTGTGTTATGTAGGTCAACATAAAATTGTATATTTATATTCATTTAAAAACGATTAAACTTGTTAGTACTTTTATAATTTGTTTGTTTGTTTGTTTGATTTGGGTGACTGGTACCTGTAATTTTTCTTCCTACGACCGCACAATTTACGCCGTTTTTTCGGATAACACTACATTTAGACATTCAAAACGGTACTAGATGGCGTAAGACCACCATTATCAACTTCCGAATACTTAAGAATATAGTTCTTAATGAAAATGGTGTGTTGTCTTGTTTTATTTGTTGTGCTGCTAGAAATTTGTTTTTGGTTGAGTATTTGGTATTGATGTGTAGTAATTGAGTGGAGGTTTCTGGTCAGTGTAATATTATAGCCTACATTGGCCACATGTGGCGTATTTAGCATCATTTAATGGAGGGGTGATTCGGCTGTTGTTTACATTCTGAGGCTTCTTGACAAGGCCTATCACTCGGTATCAAAGTTAGCTTAAAATTTGATCGGTCATCACCTGTCAAGATTTTAATAGTGAACTCCAAAAGGACCAATTAAGGTATATGTGCCAGGTGTTTTCGCCCAACAAAAGTTTGGGACGGAGCTGTGGAGCCAAACGTTAACATTACGGCTTATGGCAAATTAATAGTGGTCTTGCGCCAGGTGACCAAGCGGACTGTAAGTCTTGGAGGTAAGCCCGCTTCTGGTTTTAATCAAATTTTCAATTGCTATACGTTTAAGGTCAGGTGACTCCAGATCGGTTCATCTCTAATGAGTGATGTCATCTGATATATACAGGGCAATTCCACCGCCGTTGTCCTTTGTTGAATTGACGTCACGTCATAAGCATTCATATCTTGGGATTTCGACATCTTCGGATTGAAAAATGTTGTCAAAACCAGGTTTCCGCTACCCCAACTTCAGATATTTTATGTTTTGTTGACGATAATGTAACCTTAATGTCATCAGGTTTATTTTTCAATGACTGTGCATTAAGACGTACGAACTTGTGGGCATTTTCTGTAGAGCTCCTTGAAGGGGTTTTCTTTAACATTATATAAGGTATGCCGTTATTCCGGGGGATGTCATACAATAGTCCTTGAATATGGTGGCTGCACGCAAAAGGATCAGCTGAGTGACCGTTTGGGCGTGACAGCGTCAGAAGAAGTGAAACATAACAGGAGCAGGTATCACACTTCCAGGAGGACTAGTTCCTCTATCAACCAGCTGATATATATTTATTTGTGTACATGCCAAGTGAAAACGATCCCCGCAACCTATACACTTAATTGTGGTTTGCTTTTCAATTAAATTGTAGTTACACACAAAACATGGTCCCGGGTTATGCCCTAATGTCCCCGGATGAAAGCAGTAGAGTTATGAAGTAAAATGAGCTTATACACTGTACGTATGCCTATTACTAGATATCATACCTGTGCTCCTGACATCTGGACCCTTCTGAATGATTCTGCTGTGCACGTGTGTGTATAACTAGGTATACGTGTGCTCTTGTCATCTGGACCCTTGTGATTGATTCTGCTGTGCACGTGTGTCTTGAACTAGATATCATACCTGTGCTTTTGACATCTGGACTCGTGAATGATCCTGCTGTACACGTGTGTCTATAACTAGGCACCATACGTGTGCTCTTGACGTCTGGACCCTTGTGAAGGATCCTGCTGTACACGTGTCTTTAACTAGATATCATACCTGTGCTTTTGACATCTGGACTTGTGAATGATCCTGCTGTGCACGTGTGTCTATAACTAGGTTTTATACCTGTGCTCTTGACATCTGGACCCTTGTGAATGATTCTGCTGTGCACGTGTGTCTATAACTAGGTATCATACCTGTGCGCTTGACATCTGAATGATGCTGCTGTGCACGTGTCTATAACTAGGTTTTATACCTATGCTCTTGGCATCTGGACCCTTCTGAATGATTCTGCTGTGCACGTGTGTCTATAACTAGGTATCATACATGTGCTTTTGACATCTGGACCCTTTTGAATGATTCTGCTGTGCACGTGTGTCTATAACTAGGTTTTATACCCGTGCTCTTGACATCTGGACCCTTCTGAATGATTCTGCTGTGCACGTGTGTCTATAACTAGGTATCATACCTGTGCGCTTGACAGCTGGACCCTTCTGAATGATTATGCTGTGCACGTGTGTCTATAACTAGGTATCATACCTGTGCGCTTGACATCTGGACCCTTCTGAATGATTCTGCTGTGCACGTGTGTCTATAACTAGGTTGTATACCTGTGCTCTTGGCATCTGTACCCTTGTGAATGATTCCGCTTTGCAAAACATGCACCCATAAAAATTTTCCTTCCTGACTGATAAAAAAAATCGAACTGGATATATAGATTCTACATCTTCAGATTATATCCCCGATCTGATCATTTCCACTGGATATAGTACCTATATAGTGACATACAATGAAACTTTTGTAAAATAGCTGGTTTTTAGTTTTCTAAGTCCGTCGTATGTCGTTGTGATGTTCATTTTTTCATATGGATATATTCCCTACGAGCAATTTTAAGAAGATGATTTCATTTTTCCTCTGGTTACGGGCAGTTTGTTTGAAGAGTAGCAATGTTATCTTTAATTAGCACTGGAGGAAAAAATGAACTTTCCAGCATTATGGAAACGCGCCACATCTTGGTTGTACTAGTGTCAATTATTGCTGGAATACACCGCCGTTGTATCAGTTAAATACCTTTAAGTACGGCGTAAAACACCAGTCAATCAATTAATCAATATTTTTTTTCGGTATTGGCGATATTGTTTCGTATTAATGGATTATCTTTTTTAATTCGAAGACTATGTGTAATCTGCTCGTTTCAGGTATCAATTTACAAAGACAATGAGATACCTTTATATGACTTCCTAATTTGTGGCTAAGTAGAGATTTCAGAAACCATAGGAGAAACAGTCGTTATATTCATGAAGAAATTAAACTGAGAAAAATATTGTAGGCAATATTCACGTCATCTGTAACTGATAAAGTATCACCCCAGTCTAGGCTATTTACAATGTGAACAAAATTTATGTTTACTTTTTTTCCGTTTTTCCACATCGTGATGTGTTTATTGAGAAACTTATGTGTTGGTTTATTGATAGCTTAAATGACCAAGATTAGAAAGTCTACCGATATTTATGCGTTTATGTTTAGGTGGAAGTCTCCCATTAAATAGTCACGTCTTTGATCGTTTTTCATGTTCAACAATATTTCAGTTATGATTAGCCTACATTAAAACGATCTACATTTTTCCTGAAGGACAATAAAATAGACCAATTAATACAGTTGCACTTGGTATAAATAACCCTGAGTAACTCATTACCTTACATAACAGCGATTTCTTCATAATCCCAGCCGGATTAAAGCATTTAGATTAAATTAAAAATATATATATTGTCATTAGATTCGCTGTCGCACTCCTTTGTACCTGGGTAGAATGTTTCCATGGAGGTATAAGCGTTTCTACCTGGATTTAATATTTGTACCTGGGTGGAAACACTTCTTATCGGGTTTAGTTATAAATGTTTTAACCCATGTAGAAATATTTATACCAGGTTGACCTTTCTACCTGGTTTGAAATATTAACACCTGGATTTAGTTTGAGGACAACAATTTTTCTAAGGCGTATATGACGCAGAATATATAGGCCGGACCAATATATATGTATACGTTTTTTGAAACCTTGGACATTCAGCATTACAAATATAACTTATTTAAATGAATTCAAGTCGAGTATTACTATAACACCAAATACATGGCTTAATTTAGTAGAATAACATTTGGAGTTGAAAACAATGGTCTCATTTTTTTCTCAAAATTTGGATTTGAACGAATTCAGTTTACTTTTTGGTCTGTTGAACTGTAAGAAATTACTTTTTAAAAGAGATCAACGCTAAACTTGAAAAAATGAGGCACCGTTTCCATGCTCATGTTAACCCCTTTAAAATGCGATAATTTTCAAAGTTATCGCATCAAGTTTCAAATATAAATCAGCTAAAGTGTGAAGTGTCATTTTAAGGTGGTTTATTAGTTCAGTCTATATTGATTTAACATTTGGTATGTGTGTGTGGGGGTGGCGGGTCTTATCCAAGTAAATATTGATATGTAAAGACAGATATTTCGCTATAAACACAAGTTACTTCATTCCACACTAGAGCAAAACCTGATCATATATAAAAGACTATAGTCTTCTGTGAAAATCCCGAAGGCCTAAGTCACAAATACCCTGTCAATAGTTTGAGCAATATTTAACTGTTTGTGATAAGAAATTCGTAGAAGTGTTCCCCATGATAAACTTTCGATCATTTATTTTATTTTAAATGAAACAGATTTGAAAACAAAAAAAGTTTAAGAGTTTTTCAAATTTGCTTGAAGACAATATTGAGTTCTGGTAAAAAATATACCTCGGAACGCAGGCTGGTTGTCCACGTTGCGCATGTTTGAGTCATTCAATAAGAATCAGGTTTACACAGAGATGGGCTATAGTAGCCTACGTATCTCTTGTTTGGGCCTGTGGGTTGAGTGGTAAAATAGGTCCACAGCTCCCAGTGCTTATCGTAACAGGCGACTAATCTGGGCGACTATAGTTGGCCGTAGGTTGCGTCCCGTGTCGGAGGAGAATGAGATCCTGATGAATGAGGGGTAAATTGGCTGGCAAAAGGGTGTCACATAGTCAATTTGCCCTAACACGTCACTTCGGCTCAATATTCGCCTCGACGGGTGGTTAGATTGGCCCGATCTGATCAATCGGCTGGTGGCGCAAAACCCTGCAATGATCTAATATTAATTCGATCGAAATTAATGAGTCATAATTGGAAGAAATAAAGTTAATTATGTAAAAAGGTTCATTCCACTATACCTTACGAGCATTGCAGAACGCGGTGGCTGATGGGTCAAAATAAGTGGGACGCAAAACGAAAATTAGATTTTTTTACGTTTCCTATTTAACTATACCACTCATGGAATCCTCGTTAACTACCTCTTCTGGATACTTCTGAGGAGGTTTAGGGGGCGTTTTACAAGTTAGTAAGGTTTCTAATCTTTTTTATGGA
>JAVFBX010184036.1:0-14161 GCA_034783855.1 Mopalia kennerleyi | reverse complement strand
CACTGGCAACAAACAAAGACAGGACGAGACAAATACAGGACTATAACAGGACGCAATACAGACACCACAAACAGATCGGCTTCCTGTCCCCCTTCAGCTCTGAAAGCACCAGGGCAACATGAAGCTCCCTCCAACCACCCGCTATCTTCTCTCGAGCTGTTTGTAGGTTACCGGAATCAACCCGAGATTAAGTTCTATTCAGAAACTTGTCTGGGAGTTTATCTTATGATATCGATATTTTAAACTTTAAAAGCAAATGTAGATCCATTTTATACTTTTAACTCTGATTTTTTTGCTTTTTGGCAACTTAGTATTTCACTTTTACCATTATGTATTCATAACACTATCTGTTCCTATTATTATCTGATATTTTGGTATCATCTCTGTTAATGAATTACTTGGATCTGTAGGTGTATGAATCAATAAACTAAACTAAAGTTGATATCATTCATCAGTTTTAACTTTGAATTAATCAACATCCCTTACCAGTGTGATTACGTTTTTGAAATAAATGTCTGTTTGATCAAAGAGCCACAAAGTATAAATTTTGTCAAAACTCATTCATTCAATTTGAAGATTTTTATTATGTGATCCATAGGTCTTGCAATAAGGAACAGTCATCACATGACACTAATGTCACTATTTATATCCCTTCGGCTTGTTATGTACAAAGGCAAAGGACATAGAAGGTATAGATTTATTCAAACTGCTCACAATGATTATTTGGGCTACCCGACTCGATAGTGAGCCATTATAGTTGGACCTTCCAATATTCTATCTAGACTGTAACATATGTATGGATATATGCCGTAGACCAATTTGGAAAACAAACAGAAATGTAAAGAAAGAGAAGCTTATTGGCTTAAAACTCTGCAAACGTTTTATCCGTTGGGGTTCAATAGGAAACCAGGAAAAGGGTGTAAAAAAATAATTTGTTTTGTATTCAAATATTACCAGCCTAGCACCTGGTTTGCTAGTCTCCTTGTGCATGAATATAATAATCGTGTACCTAAAATGTCTACTCCTCTCTCGCAAAGACCCATTATAGCAGACATCAGAAACGAAAATTCTAAAGGACCTACTTATTAAGGCTAAACTTTCTTCTGGATCACACAGCTTCTAACTAACAGTCTCTTAAGCAGATATATTCATTGCTACTTTCTATTTCTCTTCAATAGCAGTTTGCGGGTTGATTTATTCCTAGAAACCCATACCAAATATCTGTGTTTGTTACATATTCACCACATACTTTATATACCATGTAAAGTGTCCTGGAGTTTATCTAGAACATGAGATGACTCGTCAAGTTTAATTAACCACCATTAATTAAGATGTAGCTCTACCACAATATTAAATCAATGTTTATTATGCTTGTGTTCTTTGTGTGAGGTATCACCCAGTTTAACATATGTTTTATCGGATAGATATTTGTATGCAAATCTTTTTTTTTTATTTTTATAAAAAATAGCAAGATTAAATTCTACAGTACTAATGGTACACATTTCTTGAAATTCCTTTCTTTTAATTGTTAGCTCAGTTACTTATTTTTTGCTTTCTTAAAAATCAATCACTTTGAGAACAGTTTGAGAATATGTAAGCTTACAACTGTTCATTTCAAGGGGAAAAAAAGGAAATTAAAACTTTCAAACTTTGCCAAATAGATAAGATTCTTTGTTTCAGAACTTGGGACATCTGGTTGAAAATGGAGCCGTTTCTTAGATAACTAGACGTCTTCATTGCCTTAATCCATCTCTAATCCAAGACTAATGGAGAAAAGCGCCTTAAAATTGGGCAACTCTTGCCCAACTTATGCTGATTAGCTCGCCAATAAAACAGTAATGCACTTGCCGTGGGCAGTTTAACAGCCAAACTCAGATACCAGAAGCAATATAAAATCTGCCTCAAGCTCCTAGCTATTGTTCTTTGTTTCGGTGAAGCCTTCTGTTCGCTGTTAAACACCACTGTCTTGCTCCCAAGTTTATTTTCATGCTCTTCGTGAGCCTACTTTTTATTCCAACTTTTAATCCGACTTAGTGAAAGAGGATGATGTCGTTATATACCCTGCCCAGAGTTTAACGCCTCCATAAAAGTTAATTAAGTGTTAATTTGTCTGAAGTTTAATTTAGAGTTCTTGTGTGAAGAACTTTCTTATTAGACCTTGTTATTAAATGAAAATGATTTTTGAAAGCAAAATTAAAGTGGCCTGTAAGATTATTTTCTAGCCTTTTTTTTCTGATTCCTTCCCCATACCCATTCCCCTGACACCGGTACTTACAGCCGCCATTATTCTATGGTTAATGCATTCCGACATGACAAAATGTCTTAGTGGCAAAATTATCAATGTGTTCTTCAAAATAATATGAACATACATAGTATCAATCAGAGTTTATTTGCAAAGTACCGGAATTTCTTGGAAAAAATTTGGTTCCTTGAAAACTCCTGGATATTCAGTATAAGTTTTCACACTTATATTGCAGGATTTTCTTTAAAAAATTAAAACCATTAATTATTAAGTTAAAGCCAATGATGATTATAAATGCGAATTTGGGGTTTCCTTCAAATTATCTCTCACATGTATAATTTTTTTTTTTTCTGTGTTGAGATCTTAAATGAAATAGTCATTCCTTAGGTTTTGGGGTTAAAAGCTTCCTGGAAAACCCTAATTTTGTTCTTGATATCCGGGAAAAGTCTTCATGACTTTTATTCTGTAGGAACCCTGTCAATTAATCCAATGGTAATCCAAGATGTTAATACGTGTTAGTACAATTAGAGTATTCATAACAGCATGTTTACCATGTCCAATGATATTGACACTTAAAAAATTTATCCACTCCGTTCTGTAAAGCATATACGTCTGATCAACAAAATATTTTTCGTATCTTACCTATATTAACAAGATCCCATACAAATATCATCATTTTACATAACAAATTAAGGCAAAAAGACTCACTATATTTTCAAAAGCACAACTTATTACCACAATATACCAAATATTGCAACGAAAATTAGAGCCGCTCTAGGAGAAACGACAAAGGTTTTAGAAAATGACCACTGGGATCATTTGGCAGGAGCGCCTTTATAATAGCTGTACACTCTTCAGGTAAGTAAAATAAAAATTGTCTATTCCCTGAAACACCAAACAATCCTAATCAAACTAAATGTAACGATACTTTTACATTTGACATGAAACATATCCTTTTAAGAAATAATAACTCACGGTAGATATATCCATGTCTACTGATGCATTAGACCATCAATCAGAAACCTATTACGTCGTCATGGTAATGCTATAAATTAAAAGAGAAATATCGCATGTCTTTCACAAAATCGTTTTTATATCATTTTTGATCAAAAATGTGTGTTATTTATAGGTAGATCAAGCATTGTTACGTTTAGTCTTTGGCAAAGACAAATGAGACTTTCAGCCTACAATTGCCATTTGATAGATCCAATAAAGTTTCCGCTGGAACAAAACACACCAATTCATATTATCACGAATATAGATCTTAGTTTTGTTACCGACGCAATCTCTCTGAACTGCCCAACTTAATAATTTATTGCTGGCTTGTATCTTGTCATAACTGTTTTTATCCCATCGCTGTCTATTTCGGAATGTCTGAGAGCAAAAATCGACGTACCGTCTGCTTATCTTGTCTGAAGATATGAAATTTGTCTAGTGAAACATTTCGTTCAATATTTTATTTAGACTTTTTTCCAAAGTTGATTTTAGTCTGTGAGAGAGCAGGAAAAATATAGTATGAAGATTTATGTGATATTGTATTAATTAACAGGAAGACTGCTCGGCCATATGGAAAAATAAATGTCTATCTAACTTTCACACCCACACAAGTTAGCCAATCAAAACCTATTGAAGTCTTTCAGTCATTTAGGGCCATCAACATTTATGATGGTTTTATATGCAACTGTTGTTTCATCCATTTTGACAATGTCGATATAAATTATTTTCTATCCAATTTTAACAGTGTATCTTTGTTAGTCTTATCATGATTTTACCTTAGACAGTTTTTGATTGGCTGATTCAGCAATTGATTGATTAGTGTTTTATGCCATGCTCAAGGGGATTTCATTTACATGAAGCCGTTTTATTTCATAAGTAAGATGTCAAGCATTTTTCTATGTTTAAAAAATCTTCCTCCATTGCTAAGTTAAGACAGCATTTTTACTTTCAAAACAAAGTAACCTTTGCAGAATGCCCGTCTCTAGAGAACTGCTACTTTTTGCAAAAAAGATGGATATGCTATTAAAAAAACTTGAAATATTTAAGTTCCTTTTATGTATTTGTAAGTAAATACATTGGCAGGAAGTTTATGCATTCCATTCCAAAAGGACCCCACAAATAATAATAAAATTAAAAAAAGAAAGTTTTCATTATCTTTTTACTGATATTTTATTACAACTTCAACAGAAAACACATACCACGCATGCTGTCCGTAACTCTATACGTTTTGTATGGAGACACAGTTAGTAGCACAGCTTGTTAAAATTAAAAGGCGAGTGCAAAAAAAGTGGTCGGAAGCGTGATGTACGCAGATTACATCAGGAAAAATGCTCATTGTAAACACAGCCATGTGCAATGTATTAGTGGAACTAAAGGAACACTGTGTTGTGGGGCGGCTTCATGGGTAGCTCAGCAAGTCAACGTTTTCTTTGTATACAGAGCTACATTTAGTCCGGATGTCTTGTTTGCTCCGGAAATAGGATGATTATGGTTGAAAATTTATTTCTACGGTTATAGATTTAAATATTTTACTTTTAGTTTAAACAATATTAAATTTCCAGACTTTTGGAAATCAGGATATGTGAACAGACTTAGCTATTGAGCCTACATTAAAGCCGTTTCTTATGTTTGTTTAGCAGGCTTTTTGAAGGAAGTTCCTGTTGCTCTATTTATCTGGATGATTATGGTTGAAAATTTATTTCTACGGTAATAGATTTAAATATTTTACTTTTAGTTTAAACAACATTAAATTTCCAGACTTTTGGAAATCAGGATATGTGAACAGCCGTTTCTTATGTTTGTTAAGCAGGCTGTTCGAAGGAACTTTCTGTTGCTCTATTTATCTCCGAGCTAGAGAGCAACATAGAGCCAATCGGTTTGTGATGCCTGCTTTGTATTATCTACTCTGATTCTCATGCCTTGTCTCTGTTTGTTGCCAGTGGAGTCTAAGCTGATTTCCTTCACCCATTGGGCTGGCACATCACCAAGACTGATGAAATTACCTAGCGTAACTGTAAGATGTTATCCTTATGTAGTGAAGTAATCATTTCAAACTTAACCATATACCATATTTAAGAGACGTTTCTGATTATAATTGTTTTGAAAAGGACCTCATCCAGCATTATGCTGTGCAAGTTCTGGATTAGGTAAGGTTTAGGGTTAGACTTGTGGTTTTAGTTTCACGGTTAGAACAGTTAGGAGTTATACTTACATATGGTGTTACAATGTAGTTTCAGGATTGGGTTGGGTTAAGGTTTAGCATGATGGTGTAAGGTTAAGGATTGTTATACGTTAAGGGTAAGACAAATGTTTTTTACAATGCAGTTTATGGATAAGGTCAAGTTAAGGATTGGGATATATTAAGGGTGGTCTTATGATGTTAGGATAAGGTTAGGTCAAGGGTTATGTATCTCTATAAGTCAGGTTCAGGATTAAGGTTAGTTTTAGTGTAAACAAAAATCCTGATCCAATAAAAAGTGATGACATTCAGGACCTGATTATTTTAGTAACCTCTCATAAAAAGACCCCAGACAAACAAAACTGCCACATGTTTAATGATTTCTACATTAGAAGATTTACTTTACTTGGATATCGAGCGTTAATTAGATATTATTAACTTGAACATGGTGTATTGTTTTTTTGATTTCAAGCTGAAACTATTTAATTACCAATGAATAAATTAATTAGATTTGGCTTGCTAGTTTAAAAATATTGAAACTAAACTTTTAACTAGTGTCAGCAGAAGTTTTATTTTATAGGTGTACCATGGCAGTTTGTGTTTTATATGCTCTACAACTACAAACTCATAGCATAAATCCGCCAGTGTTTTATTTGTTACTCGGATAAACTAATGCCGTTAACCCAAGATGAACTAGTAGGCTGATGAGAGATATATATTCATAGACCTGCCAACGTTTGTTCATTTAGTTAGGTTCTATCTGTCATCCCCTTTGCCTCATAAGTCGGCATCCTCGGAATCATCTCAAAGGGCATCTAAGAGCCACTTGAATCTAAATAGTATTGGGGTCGTATTCTTAGAGCTAAAAGAACAGGAGGTATGCTAGTCATCGTTCTGTTTAGTTCCAATCTACACAAACTGGAAGGATTATTTATAAAGGGTCTGTGATAAGACATCTGTATGGTTATCGTAGATTCTGCCTAATGAGAAGACCCTGTATGTCTATGAATAAACTTTTGGTGTCAGAAGTGGGATGTAAACGTGTGTTTTCATGTATTGTTATATACCAAACCTGGGCTCCGCTTGTCTTAGCCTGTTGTGGGAGGATTCTAACTCCCTGTACTATTTTCCCTGTTTATTTTCTCGAGATGCTAATAACAACAGAGTAGGGGTCGTAGCAGGTTTTTCCTATACCTCTCCCTTATTTGGGACGTCTACCCGACATCTGTTCTTGGATAAACACCTCAGTATGTGATCCATGGGAACAGCCTTAATACAAGCCCAGGGCAAAGGCAAGTTTTGTACCATTA
Source organism: Mopalia kennerleyi (assembly GCA_034783855.1). Lineage (NCBI taxonomy): Eukaryota > Metazoa > Mollusca > Polyplacophora > Chitonida > Mopaliidae > Mopalia > Mopalia kennerleyi. Next base: position 7,434 of record JAVFBX010184036.1, on the reverse strand, counting down.
ATTCCAAGTTTTCATATATGTTTGTCGAAGGACGAAGCTTTATCTGGACACTGACTTGGTGCTCCTTTTGGAAGTAAGTACAGACTTCACTCATGCAGGTAACCCTGTGTATTCTTTAAATTTATGATTCAGATAATAATAGACTTTAAAGCTAACAAGAATAGCAAACCTACATGTACTTATCTTAGTCAATTAAAGTTAATCCATTTAATTTTTCATCATTTTTATATTAATTAATAAAAACAAACAACATAGCTTTTATTCATGTACTATTCTTTAATGCAAATTTATTAAAAGTAACAACTGAAGAATATGTCTGAGGCCCCGATTTTATCATAAATTTCTAGGGACCTAAAAAACATTAGACGAATTGTCTGGCCATTGCCCACTCAATCTTGTAACCAGTGTGGTTTTTCTTTGAATCTGGACTTCATCATGTATACAGCTGTAATATAAACTTCTTTTTTCCCAAACATATACCACCTGATTGTGCTAAGGAGAGCTACACTAAATCCTGTAATAAATCAACCAGAAAACATTACAATTGACAATAAATCCATTTTAATTAATCTTAGAAAATAATGTTCATTCATGGCTAAATAAACGCAGTGTGCATCCACGGCAAGGCTTGAATTGATTTATTATTTGATTGCTTGGTATTTTACGCCGTGCTTAAGGGTGTTCCAACAATCCAAAGATGTGAGGAATTTTGATACTGTTGGGGATTTCATTTTCCTCCAGTGCTAAGAAAAGACAGCATTGCTTCTCTTCAAACAAACTGCTGTTAGCCAAGGGCAGTCAAGGCTTGGAAGATATTACCTTTCACCACAGGTTTAATTAAGAAATCAATTAAGAAAGTTTTCAGTTTATTTTTGGTTGTATTGGGGTGTAACACAATACTTCAGGCCATTTCACATATTTACTGACTTGTCAACCCATGGGTGAAACCACCCCAAGCATCACTGGCAATCTTAGTAAGACATGAATCAAAGCTGCCACCAGAAATTGACTTTGTGCAGTTTGTTGCCTCTTGACCGAGAGCACCAGGGCAACAGAAATTTTTATTCAAGCACCCACCTTTTTGCAGTAACGCTGTACATGTGCATTAATCACAACTACATGTAGCCTTTGAAATTGATTCATCTCGCTCCTATCCTCCCTGAATATGCAATATTTCGAATTAGACAAAATATAATTTTTAGAGTCTGATTGGTATACCACCTGATGGGTCATGTTCTGTGAAGTGGCTGACTCACTTGTGCTGTACAGTTAGTATATCAGACCATGGTCAAGTGTGTAATTAGGTTAATATAAACACACTCATGTCTACTTTAGATGAAACTGGACATAGGTACTAGCCCTTTAACATAAAGCTTATTTACATGGCGACTTGCACATTTTCTTAGGCTGTTGCTTTTCAGTTTGCATAGCGTTTTATACATTTATTTAATTAACTTAGTATTTAAATTATTTTGAGGGGTGGGGGGTTAGAAAAAAAGGTAGACATTTATGCTTTTACAAAAACAAGCAAAATTATTATAGATTATAACCTTTGTTTATTAAGGTTGTGTGATTAAACAGATCTGTACAATAATCAACTAGAAGTTATAAATCAATTAATAGTATTGACTGAACCTGAAATTGAATAAGCGATCCATGATAATCAAAAACAGATAAATGCAGTGGACTACAACATTGTGAAATATACATAAACACATTAATTATAATGTGTCTATAATGAGTAAATGGACTGATGTATGTTAAATTATTATCATGATAAAAAATATTCAGTTTTAGACGCTTTAGAGAGTTTAATGTTTTTGATGGCCTAAACCATAACTGTACATTGTATGATACAATTAATGTTCTATTAATTTACTTAACAGTAACTTCAACATGAAATTCCAATCAAATCTATTTAAGTAAGGCATTAAAAAGAGAAGGTTTATCTGGGTTTGGACTGGCCTTAACAATGGGTTTATGGTAGAGCATCAACCTTATAATGGAGGGGTCGTGGGATTGATCCTTGGCTCAGCCAGACATTACATTAAAAACGTGTAGTTTATTCTTTGTTGTTTGGTGCTTTGCTTAAAATGTTAGAGCAGCAACTTGTGGGACTAGTACACTGGTCTGGAGATGTGTATAGGCTCTAGCTGACTGGCTGTTAAGAGGCAGCATTCTGTTGCCCTGGTGCTCTTGAAGCTCAAAGGTGACAGGTAGCCAGTCTGCTTTTTCATGTATTTGTATTCAGTCTTATGATTGTTTTGTCTCTTCTTTATTTGTTGCCAGTGGCATCGAGGATGGTTTCCTTCAACCGTTCAGCTGGCATGTCATTATAGGAGAGAAGTAACAATAAGAACGGCGTTAAACCCTAATAAAACACACAAAGTGTAAGGTGGCAGGACAGGTGTTTTAGTGTGCACAATCCTATTTTCATTCAAGGAGTGTTGGAAGGGTTATTTCTGTTGTCCTGGTGCTCTCAGAACTAAGAGGCAACATGAAGCCAATCTGTGTTACCCCATACTGTCCTGTGTTAATCGTTTTGCTTTGTTGCCAGTAGCGTCCATGGTGGTTTCCTTCACTCATTGGGCTGGTGAGATTAATCAGAAAAAGAACAGTTTTTGTACGACTGGGAGTGTTGGTGAATATATGTTTTGCACTTAATAATATGTCTTGTTGAAAATGAGAAATCGTATGCGGTCGAGAGAATATAATTACAGGTATGGTGCAAAACCCATTATGACCTAATACTCTGTTTGACTCAAACAAATGTTGAAATAAAAAATGTATCTTTTGCATTACTCTATCTTTGTTTTTAGACTGTAGGCTTGCTAAAGGTAAGCATTTTCCTCTGCCAAGGAACACCATTGAATATTGTAATGGTGTAATTAGTTGTCTTCAAACATCCTGGTCAGGAAAATCTGTAAGCTATCATAAGGTGTTTACATAGCTCTCCAGTTAGAGCAGCTACTGGTTGAGCCTCTAAACACATCCTAAATAGAGGTGAGAGGAGACTTTCCCCCTGCCTTATGCCAAAGTTAACACTCTAAAATTTGTCTTTGTTTTGTTATCCCATTTACATGAATGATTCTTTGTGTCATTTAGAAATTGAATATTAACAGTATTTTCATTCATTTGGAATAACACTTTCTTAATAGTTTGGAACAGATTCTAGTTCAGAAACTTTTGGCATCCATGATTCCAACCCGGTACCCTAAGAGTTAGGCACTGAATCAGTAGATACCATTTTCATGTACGGTCCTTTCAAAATTTAATGTCCTTGGCATATATAGTACATTTGTAGCTCCATTAATAAGTTTGAATAAAAACTAATATCCTTTTTTTTACAGTGTGCAAATGCAGATATCTATCATTTAAAGGAGAAAATATTAAATATTGCAGGAAAAATATCAAAGCCAAAAGTAATTGAATTTTGGTTTCATAGGAAATAGATAATTCCTTGGTTGAAGTCATCTGAAATTGATTTCTTTCGATACCTGATTTCGATTAGCTGTGCAAGTATCAAAAATATTTTATTGTATAAAAAATGGCAAACATTTTTATTTTATTTTATATTACATGTATTTAGAAGCTACTGAACCTAATAAAAAAACATGCAAAAGTTTATATGGAGTAAATGTGGAGAGCAACTGACTTTGAAAATAATTGAAAGTATATTTTTTTGTCAGTAATTTTGAACTTTATAGTTAAACTAAATGACATATCAGATGATTTATATGATACTTGGCTTAACAAAAAAGTTTAAAATTAGAAATTAGTCACTCTTTTTAGATTGTCCAATTGTAATTTGGGAAATTTTGTTTATTGATTTTCTGTTTGAATTATAAGGGATTTTACAGCACACTCGTGTCCAGCAGTGATAATGTTTGTTTGGTTATTGTCTTAGCCGGCTAATAGATTGTCAGCTCTCTTTTTTGGACAGGGTTAAATAAGGTAGTTCATGACTTCCGTGTAAAGTTAAAAAAGGATATTGATCTAAAGCAATATTTTCACACATATTTGTTTTTTTTTAGGTTTTATTATTTGTGTATTGAGATTAATTTATCAAATAAGTCTATGTAAAAAAACAAAAACTGATTAACTTCATTGAAAAACAGATTAATATTGACTAGTATATTTCAGTGTATTCTTTGTGTTTTGAGCTTTATTACTGATTTTTTTATGTATTTATTATATTTGTTTTTATAAAACAAAAGAAAAGCAATACTGAGTTCTGGCTTTTGTTTATGAAGGCTGTTACTACAATGCCACCTGGATCCAATAATGTTTTAAGCAGTTTTGACCCGTAACCCGATGTCTTAGCAGGCCAGTGTGTTTTGAGTGCACTTTTCTTAACACATCCATGTGATGGGTATAGGTTGGGCTGCGCATATAGACAGTGAACTGTACAGAATATCCAAGCGGAAATGTTATGACCCAGGGCATTATATCTCTACTCTCAAACTTCATTCATAACACCAGAATATTTTTCTTTCAACACAGGATAGCCTTTGAGTAATTCTGAGATAGCCTCTGTTGGAAGAGTCTTGAACAGGACTTGAGTGTTTAGGGAACTTGTGCAAATTGTGACATTGTGAATATAGAGCTTGGTTTGGTCTACCTCATTCTTTAGTAAGCAACAATTAGTTATTTGGTTGGGTCAGGGTGGGGGGTGTTGTTGTCCAAATGTTACTGTGCCCTGGCGCTCTCTGTATTGATACGCACAGAGCGGATATGATGTAGAACCTTGCATTGTAAACTAACACACATTCTAATGTCGCAGACACTTCTGTGTTGAGCACTTTGTTTTCATTTTGTTCTAGCCACGTTGAGTGTAGTGTCTTTCACCCTTTGGGCTGAAAAGCAGACATATGAATGACTTAATTTCAGAACAATCTTTAGTTTGAATCAAGCAAAAATCTGTAGGTTTTGTACAGATTTGAATCCAATTTATAATAATAGATTTCTTGGTAATGAACCTGTGTTTGTTCAATATATATTTCCGCTCTCATTACATTCTTCTCCTGACAGTACTACCTGTACTTCTATTATAACTTTGAGTTAGCGGTGTGTGGTGGGGAAGTCCGAGTAACTTTGAGTTAGAAGTGTGTGGTGGGGAACTCCGAGTAAGTTTGAGTTAGCAGTGTGTGGTGGGGAACGCCGAGTAACTTTGAGGAAATCTCCATCATAACTTTCAATTTGAGTTAGTGGTGAGTGGTGGGGGACTCTGAGGAAACCACTGAACAAGAAAGCCACTCACTTTCCAAATCCACTGAGGCTTCTGGCTAAGGGTAGTGTATGTGATGGCCACAGGGTTCTCTTAGATCTATAACTAGTGATGGAGACAACACATACCCTAAATCACCCCCAATTTCGTCCAGGACAAATCCTAACTTTTTCAGTTGTTGTGACAATATTATAGCATGTATTTGAACACATATATGGTTTCTGACAAATGTGGATTCTTTCTAACTGAAAAATTCATCTTCTGCCTCTCAATTCATATAAATAGCCTCTAAAATGGTAATTTTATGGACGAATTTGGGGGTGATACAGGGTAGAAGTGCAACACACTTGAGAATGGGGTTTACATCCATGCAACCCTCTGGCTAAGGGCAGTTTGTTTGAAGAGTAGCGATGCTGTCTTTATGTAGCACTGGAAGATGATCAATTTTCCAACATTATGGAAACAGTTCACATCTGGGTTGTGCTGGTGTCAATTATTGTTGGATGCACCGCTATCATATAAGTGAAATACCATTAAGCATGGCATTAAACACCAATCAATCACATCCATCCCTTCCTCCATCCATGTATCCCTCCCTCCATGTATCCCTCCATGTATCTCCATGTATCCCTCCATGTATCCCTCCCTCCCATCCCTCCCATCCCTCCCTCCCATCCCATCCCATCCAAAGGGGGTTAACAGTCCAGTGCAGTATCCTGTAAGACCTGTGACAAAAAACACTGCCACAATAAAAAATACAGTATTGTAAACTGACATATTTTAGAAGGCTAACAATAAAACACAGACTCATTATCAATTGAACAGTGATATTTTAAAGCACATTTGTTTGTCAAATTTGTCACATTTTATTTGCGGATTATTGATCTACTTAAAAATGTGTTCATCACAATAATTGATTTCATATTCACTTGGTGTGGTTTGTGAACACCAATATTTTCTTAACATCGTGAAAGGAAACCAATTGTTTGCATAGTCCTCGCACATGACTGAACTATTTCAGCAAAATTAATTGATTTTAACAAATACTTTGGCACGTTTCCTCAAATATTTGTTGAAAATTTAGTATAATTCGTACATGTTTTCCTATAAACTATACGGCCCAAAATGAAAGCGTTCAGTTTTTTACTCAATCAAAACTGGATAATTTTGTATAAATTGCTTATTTGCTGAAGTCAATTTTAATTTTTTTTGTCTTTGTTTACGATCTTCTTGTGCTTAAGTCATCAACAGATATGTTTTAACATGCTGCGATAAAGAGCATACACTCGGAATTTTAAATTAATGCCTAAATATGTAATATTTTGGCATTTTAAAAGTCATACAATTTTTTTTTATATTTTATTCAACAAACAAGCAGATTTCAACCCCTGGTTCTAGAGGATTTTGACTTGTTTATTCTTTTGAGAAATGTTGAAGTAGTATGCTTGTTTGAAAGCCAATGCCTTTTCTTATTGTTTAGCAAACAATATTAGTCAACTGGATTAAAAACGCAATTCAGCAATGATTGTTTGTTTCTTTGCAAGGGGTTTAACATTGTACTCAAGGGGTGCCCCGCAGGCATCCTTTAGTGATTAGCATGTCTACTTACTTATCCTACTCTGATGTACTGTGCACGGGTTCGAGTGCATGAGTATGTGAGTGAGTAACATGGTGTGGCTCCAGCAATTATGGGATGGTTTTTACGAGGTTTCCTCCTGGTTTTTAACCATATTTAATCAAGATATTCTGTGAAATAGACAATTCGTTGTCAAATATCAGTGAAATACCCTTGAGTGTTACGTTAAACCCTAATCAAACACAAAACAAATGCTGTCATCATGTAAGAGAAATCTCCTCGAGCAACAATAATCTGTGTTGGTTATCTCCTCAATTAACGCATGACGCTGAAATGAAATGAGTGTTATGACCTTAAGTATGTAGCGAAACACAAAACCGATAAATCCTTGACTTTTGCATTACAGTAAAATAGTAACGAGGCTAAATAGCGGTGTGGTGTCATTTCAAATGGTAGGAGCAGACTAGCAACACTGAGCTGTTTTGGTGTGCTATCTAGCTCAGTTTCTTTGCACACTGAGCTGTTTTGGTGTGCTGTCTAGCTCAGTTTCTTTGTACACTGAGCTGTTTTGGTGTGCTGTCAAGCTCAGTTTCTTTGTACACTGAGCTGTTTTGGTGTGCTGTCTAGCACA
>JAVFBX010184025.1:0-14161 GCA_034783855.1 Mopalia kennerleyi | reverse complement strand
AAAGGTACTCTTTCTCACATTTTTCTTTCAAATAACACCTGTTAACAATAGAACCTGTTTGCATTTCACTTTGTTTCCATGTATAACAAAGAATAAAGTTGCAAAGATCACATCTTTGAGTGTTTCTGGGTTCAAAAACATCTCCGTTCCTGAAGTAATAAAGGTATGTCATTTTTCTGCCAGAAACTGCCAGATAAGAAATATAACTACTTACTGCTACAGACCATTGACTATGTATATAGACAGGTAGATAAAGAGCCAGAAGATAAGCATGCGACACACGGAAGCACAGACACAGCATCACATGACAGAACTAGCCACATGGAAATAACTCCAAGTAATATCTTATCTCTAAATAGTAGAGATCTTTAAGAATGATTACAATAATATAAAGCACACATATAGTCATCTATTCACAATTTGTTTGTAAAAAATATACTTTGTATTTCTAGAAAATCACAGATCTCAATCAGATAAAGTACTGATCTTATTAAATAGGCTATAGTCATACATATCCACTGTTGTTTTGTTTGTTGGATTGTGTTTTAACATCATACTCAAGTGTACCGGTATTTTACTTGTATGATGACGGATTATACTATTCAGACTGTTCATTGCTTAAATACGGTGGAAAACCACCACCACCACCCATGTGACTGACAACAAACATGACAAGATTTACATCACAAGACGCAAACAGATCAGCGTTGTGTTGCCCATTTGTCCTGAGGGCAGCGAGAAGCAACGTGAAGCACCCTCAGACTCCATGCCCATGCTCAACATTGTTTCATATATACATGTATAATGGTGTACCTGCAACATTTTACCCAAACACAACAAATCAAATATTTTAAGCGTTCTAGTAATCCTCTGTTGTGCCAATACTGACAGCATAAAGTTGCCTGTAAACAGGCCTCAAAAACACATTTAACTTGTACATACATTGTAAATAACATGGCCTATTTGATTTGTTGGTCAATAATGCTGTGGTCAAAGGTATTTTACTTATGTCACAACATCATACTCGAATATTAAAAACTATAAAATATCAACAGTCACACAACCAGAAAATGTGATTGTTGGAAAATGAATGTATTTCCAATATTAAGGCCATAAAAAGTTCATGAATAGTTTCTCAGACACCGCTGCATCACGGCACCCCCCCCCTTAAATTTTTTTTATAGCAATTATCCTCACTGTCATCTACAAAGTATGGACATTATGTGTGTGGACAATCTGCCCAACAGACGATTCCACATCCATCACAGGTTTTATTGACTTGGCACTTTATACTAGCGAGGGTCATTAATATGAGTGCATTAACATGCCAAAGACTTGTTTCAGCGTGTGGTTTCAGTAAATGCCACTAAAACTGGACTATTAAAGCAAATTTTTCCCTCTGCCACCAACGGACAGGTTTTGGAAAAGTATGGGAGGTATATCAAATTTGAACTTGAAAAATGCATTCATTTGAATAAAAGAAAAGCCTTTTCTGAAATTTGTTAAATACATTTTTTTTTTTTTTAAAAAGTGCCTGAGAAATTATTTATCAATTTTTATTAGCCTTAGTAAAGACAGCATGGCTATTCTCGGAACAGAATGCCCGTTAGTCAGAGGGTGCAAGTTTAGAAAGAAGAGTTAATCTGGTTTGGATTGGGTTTTTTATGCTCTACCTCAGGAGTGCCAGTCCATGGGCGAAGGAAACCAAATTATATTGGCAGCCATCAATAACAAAACAGGACAATAGAATGATGCAATAAAGACACCACAGACAGATGAGATAATGTTTTGCTCATCGGCTCTGAGAGCACCAACTAAAGAGAAAGCTCCCTCCAATCAAGCAATAGTTGGATCACACTGAAAAGACGAACTACTATAGTCAACACAGATTCTCCGAAAATGGAAAAATAACATTCATATAGATAAAAGGTTGATAGGATTAGATTATCATTTTTATAACACCATCAATCTAATCCATTCCTATCCAATGTCATTTAACAGGCTGTTTGTTTCGCCATAATTGAAGTCCATTGCTGTATACCTTCAAGTTATTGTTCAAAGAAACAGCCCTATGTTTTTATATCCATTAAGAAAACATAACAGAATGTAGATAATAATTGTTGACACTTACGGGTAAGCTGCCATGGTTGCTAATTTGACGTAGACATCTCTATTAATCTTCTCAATACAAGTGAAGTTTTGAGGAGGTGGTAGCTTATACTTCGTGCAAAATTCTAACGGACTCAAATCACCGTCTAATAAAACGGCAGGCCTCTCGGCTTTTGTGGCTACAACCAGCACAGGTATTCGACTATCTTGAAAATGTTTCTGTTGGGAGGAAAATAAAACACTCCATCAGTTAGAAAGCTGAGATAAGAACATTTAGGAAATACAGGTTTCTTTTATTTTCATGAAACATAAAATCTTCTAAATTAAAAAAATGAGCAGACAACAGAGTTTCACTTTCAAGTTAAGTACTGTAAAACCTACATATTAGAATAAAACGGTCCAGTATTGCTTGTTCAAAGAAACTTGTTGTACACACAATTTGTTAAGAACAAATAAAAGAGAGTGTCTTATCAAGGCTCGGAGAGCAATTCAATGTGATTGGGTGGATAGGTTGAAAAGAAGGATTTAACAGGATTGTGTGGATATGCTGGAAAGAAAGATTTAACAGGATTGGGTGGATGGGTTGAAAAAAAGGATTTAACAGGATAGTGTGGATATGCTGGAAAGAAAGATTTAACAGGATTGGGTGGATAGGTTGAAAAGGATTTAACAGGATTGTGTGGATATGTTGGAAAGAAGGATTTAACAGGATTGGGTGGATAGGCTGAAAAGAAGGATTTAACAGGATTGGGTGGATATGCTGGAAAGAAGGATTAACAAGGATTGGGTGGATAGGCTGAAAAGAAGGATTAAACAGGATTGGGTGTATGGGCTGGAAAGGATTCAACAGGATTGGGTGGATAGACTGGAAAGAAGGATTTAATGTGATTGGGTGGATAGGCTGGAAAAAAGGATTAAACAGGATTGGGTGGATAAGCTGGAAAGAATTCAGCAAGATTGGGTGGATACTGGATAGGCTAGAAAGAAGGATTCCACAGGATTGGATGGATAGGCTGGAAAAAATATTCAACAGGATTGGGTGGATAGGCTGGAAAGAAGGATTCAACAGGATTGGGTGGATAGGCTGGAAAGAAGGATTCAACAGGATTGGGTGGATATGATGGAAAGAAGGATTCAACAGGACTGGGAGGTTAGGCTGGAAAGAAGGATTCAACAGAATTGGGGGATAGACTGGAAAGAACAATAGGATTGGAAAAGAACATTTTAACTCAATTGGGATACATAAACTGGAAAGAGCAATTAAACAGGATGAAGGCACAGACTGGATAGATCAAGAAAATTGTATTATCCAGTATGACCAAGGACTTCATATATGTAAACTTATAATAAAGCGAACTTTTATTGAGACAACAGGTTTGGACTTACTACATATATCCTGGACACATATTCAAACGACCTTGGATTAGTGGAGTCGTATAGAAGGCAGGCCACGTCACATGACTGGACTAGTTCTGAGGGATTCATCATATCACACAACCCTACATCCATCTCACGTAGCTGGAAATTGAAGATTAGAATATAAGTTGATTCACGAATCAAAAATTACAAGAGGAATTGAAATTTACAAATACTAAAAAAGAGCAGTTTCAAATGTTTCATTGAACAAAAATATGGGTAAAATAGAACGAGTGTAGATTCATAAAATATAGACCTAATAGCTTAATTGTTCTAAAATAATGTTTAATGTATCAGTAACATTTAAGGTCACAAATAAAGCATTAGAGTCTCCAATTAATTATTGATAGATGTTTATAGAATTTCACTTATATCACGGCGGTGTAATTGCCACTAGTACTACCATAAATTGTGAAGTATATAACAGCCAACTGTCATATTACATACCAGAAGGTATTTTTCCTGACCATATACATGTACAGTGTTTATGGAGAAACTAGAGAGTTCCTCTTTATCCAGGGTGGCCACATAACGAAGGTTACGACCCAAATGACCTTGGAGAAATGATGTCTGAAAAGAAATCAATACCTCATTTAATTTGATTTGTTTGATTGTTTGATTGGGGTTTAATGTCGTACTCAAGGGTATTTCACTTATATGACGACGGATTGTCCACTTTACAATGTTCCTGGCCTAATTACGGTGGAAAACCGAGAAGAAACTTCGCAAAAACCACCCCCGCGATTGCCAGAGCCACAGCGTGTGACTCACTCATATACCTGAGGGTCGACAGAAAGTGGCTGAAGAAAAGAATCCTCAATGTCAGTGTCAACAAATGATGTGACAAGAAGCAATATAAAGACATTAAACAGCTCAGCATTGTGTTACCCTTTAGCTATAAAACTTGTACACACCAGGCCCTTCTATTAATAGCATCATAAAAGGGCTTTCATCTTTAAACAACATGGCAAAGATGTAGAAAAAACTAGTGTTTAAGTATATTTTAACAATTTCCCACGATAACACTATTTTGACAACATACTATTTATGGAGCCCAGGTTATAGCTGGAAGTAATTCAGATGAGTGTTTGTTGTAGAGTAAGCACTTTCCTGTTGTAACATTACCAGGCCTTCACCAGTACGGAAGTGATCTGGTAACTCTATCCGCTTATCATAGCTTTACTCAATGGAGCTCTGTCTCCATTCAACCACTATCTGAGGAGAGGAGGCCTACTTTATACTACTGTACACTCTCTGGCTTACATGGTGCCGACAAGATTTGAACTTTTCGATGAGCTTTTCACTTTATAATTGCGCACATGGTTGGAGGGAGCATCATATTGCCCTGGTGCCAAGGGCTTAGGCAGACACTCGTCCAAGTGGACACCCTGAAGGGAATAATTGCCTCATTTGGACACCTTGTTTTAAGAAACTTTAACATGCAGGAGATAGGAGAACTGTCAAAATTGGACACCCAGTTATTTGAAAAGTGAAGCAAAATGTCAGACCATTTTGAACACCCTACTTCTGATTTCTGGCTAAGCCCCTGGGTACAAGCTCAAAGCAGCCCAACTGTTTTGGATTTTATTAGGGCCCTTCGATAAAGAGATACGGTTAACTTTTTCGGGACCTGAGATAACATTATGATGAAATTTCGAGAGATATGGTACTGTTAAAAATGTATTTAACTTTGGATACAAATCAAACCAAGACATCTGATAGAAATTGTTTTGTCATTGTTAATAGTTCACTGTTCAGAGTAAATCTGGGTTACGGCCATTGTGCAGAATGTTGATCTTCCATCATTATTATTTCAAACATGTGAGATTAATGAAATATTGTCACTTATTTCCTTGAACAGTTATAACCCTGACTTGACCTCTGACCCGTATGGTGAGGAAGGCTGTATGTGGTCCTTCAACTACTTCTTCTATAACAGAAAGATGAAGAGACTGGTGTTCTTCACTTGTAAATCTACCAGGTAAGTCAAGAGACTAATTATACTAAGAGCAGATGTTGGCTAAATGGGCTGTTAATTGACCTGTCATGTAATCACATTTTGGGCTGGCTGTATTATTAAAAGATAGCTGTGTGAGATATGAGAAATGTGAAATCTGCAGATACATTTGATTTTATTTTTGTTCTTTTCATTACTGTATTTAACTGAAATGAAAGGAACCAATTAAGGTTGGTAAGAAAACTGTTACTCATATACATGGGCAACTGGGAATTCTGAGATTGTGCAGTTTTTCCTATGGCATATCCTGTGATTCATTTCACAACTTTAACAATTTGTTTACACATGGACACAGGTTATGATGCCCCAGGTAACAATGTCCTTACCAAATTTTGGGTAAATTAAACAAAACTGTTAACATAACTGATTAAACTGGAAAAATTAAAGCAAAGATCTGTGTTAGATTTTCCTTTGAAAATTTTGACGAATGTGGCTATGTCCTGTTTTATTTTCTGGTAAATGTGTGAATAACAAATATTCAGTTTTATTAAAGTCTAAGTTATCAGAGGCCAGGTGATTTGATAAAGTCCATTTCCATATGATAAACCTGTGATCAAGTTCATATTTTTGATATTTGTTTAAACTTGCAGTGGATCTGTACCATATGACTCCGGTATTGGACAAGATTCTAGTATGGAAGTCAGCGATTTCCTTTTTGATGCGTAAGAAACATTAAACTTTTTACAGTCTAATATATAAGATGCTAGTGAAGAGCTTTGCTCTTTAAAAAATACTCCCAGTCATTTTCAGAATTGGTGCCAGCAAACTGATGCAATAAAAGCTTTGGGGATAAAGGGAAATTGCTTCAGGAACTCTGCTCTGCTAAGGGCAGTACAATCTTGCAATGAAGATTACAAGCACATTACATATTATTGTTGTTGTTGGTGCTGCCATTAAGGGATGGGGTATACGTAGTCATGTAGGTGAAATGCCCTTTAGTACAGTGTCCATCATCAATCAGGTAGCCACTCTGATTGTAAGACCAAGTCACTGGAATTCATTTATCATTTAAGTTTTGGGTGAAATATTATGCTTTATGGTGGGCGGTTTTAGGGAAGTACCTGGAGCTATCATTCAAGAAATAACCCCAAACAAACAATGTTATACCATATCAGTACTTTTTGAAAAGAAATTAAAGTGTTTTTATATTGATGTTTCAGGGATGACAGTGATGATTATTAGGTATAGTAAGTATTTCTCATACCAGCTGCCGTGCAATGCCCTGTTTTCCTATATCTCCAGGCAGCTAGGTTTCAGTATCCTATTTGATCATTTCCGGGACAAACTTGGTGTTATTTTCCAGCAGCAAATCATTACATGTAGGTTTCTAGATGATTAACCAGTGAATGGATGGAGCTTCTTCTTGTCCTGGTGCTCTCAGAGCAAAAGGTCAATACGATCTGTTTAAGGTGTCTTTGTCCTTTCTTGTCACTGTTTTCACCCATTGGCCTGGCATGCCCTTACCTTTTTATGAGTGAAATAACATTCAGTATGTCGCAATACTCCAGGCAAACATCTAACAGATCATGGATAGCCAGTCATTTACCTGTGTGATTTAAATAGCTCTCTTGAAAACGTGAGAAGTATAGTGTAAATATCTTTTATTTACTCTGGAATGTTTTATTATCACCGATATTAAGCTACCCTATACTCAGTGTGCAAAGAATCAATTTTATCATATGTGTGAATGGCTTGTGTCTACAACATATTAAATAACCGTCTACATCTTACCTGGATTTGAATTAACATCCAAAGAATGGGGAGTCCAAGAGTTAGCATGTTCTATTGTTATAATAACGTGCAACTCTACTGTTCAAGTGTTGAGTGATTGATAATTCAATCCTTTTAATTGATGTTGATGTGGAAAGTTTGTTTAATCGCAGGTTCCATTACCTTTCCCAAGAAACTAATTCTTCAGTCATACACATAGGATATTTTGATTTATATCTAAAATATCCCATATATTTCACAATACTAAATGGACATTTTCAATCGGGGGAAAAAAAATCAACCACTTTATATTGTAATTGGACCTAGTCATACATGAAGCTAAGTAAATACACCAAAACGCACCTTGACTCAAATAGTTTACACATGCAAATGAAATACTCTTCCTAAGGCTTAAAAAAAAAAAAAATTGTTTCCTCTAACCCGACCGACCCTACGAAATAGCTCCGAGTCAAAAGTTTTAATTGGCTGATGAAAAAAAAAATTGAAAAAAAACAAAACAATTTAAATTTTTTTTCACAATTTGCATATTTGGTAACGTCTACAAAAATAATAAAAAATTGACAAAATAAAAAATAATTCCTGCCTGCCTAGCCAAATTTTTTTCAGGCCGTTAGAGGAAACAAAGCATTTTTTTTAGGCCTCAGGCATTACTGATTAGTCGTTTAACTGAGAAACTCAGATGACCTGGGATTTCATTACATTGAATAGCCTTGAATTTAATTCTTTAAATAAACATAGCAACCATTGCAGATTTTTACATAATTTACATTTTATGATGTAATATGAATTAAAAAATAAAGATAAACAAATTTCAAGTTAACTTCCTCATGTTTATACTATGCATTGAGTTGTATTTCACCAAATTTCTTCCACAAAAATTGCTACATTGTGTAATCTAAATACATATTCATACATGTAAAAATTATGTTATGGTATATAACTACCATTACTGTTCCAAGAACGGTAATGATTGAATCCTCCCAACGTCATGAACAGGACAAGACCGCTTAGAATTGTTGCCCAGTGTGGTTTTCCTAAAGCAAGTGCTCTTTTACTGATTACTGTATTCATATACTTGTTGTTTAGCTTAAGTTTATAATGATAAGTACCATTGCCGTTACTCTGCTCTAAATATAGCTAGGAAAAGGTGATTATGCGTTTTGTATTGTTCTTGCAATGCTATTTTTAAAATTAACCCATTTGGAGGGGAAGTACTTCTTCCACTTGTTCTAGCTTTGTTCTGTAACATAAATGTTACAAGGAGAAAATAATGTAGAAATGATCTTATTGATTGAATGACACCTAGAAAGAAGGCAGCAAAGGCAATAAAGGCTATAGTTTAATGTATGTTTTGTTTAACCTCTGAAAAAAGTCCAGCCTATTATGTTAGTGGTTGATGTATATTCAGCAAAACAAAACCTTTTGTTTGAGAATGGTGTGTGTAAACCGATCATTATCAATATCTGTAGTATTTTTATTGGAGGAAACCTTTATAAATGTATGATTTACTTTCAGTAGGTAATGTTCAAATATGTTAAAGTTTGACTACAATGATTAGGTGTGTGCCAGTGAATTACCCAGACACATGCAAGGGCTTAGGCAGACACCCGTCCAAATGGACACCCTGCAGTGAACAATTGCCTCATTTGGACACCCTGTTTTAAGAAATTTTAACATGCAGAAGGTAGGAAAACTGTCAAAATTGGACACCCAGTTATTTGAAAAGGGAAGCAAAATGACCATTTTGGACATCATACTTCTGATTTCTGGCCAAGCCCCTGGACACATGCCTTGTGAAGTATGGAGGAGAATGCAACATGCTTGTTCCATAGTATCTTTGAATCATATAAGGCTTTTTGACAGTTCCTATCCCTTAGCATGAGCTTTCTGTGGCCATGGTGGTCTCTGAGAGCTTATGGGCAATACACAGCCGCTCTGTTTGCTATTGCCTTCTCTGATTGTAAGGCAATTGATAAGAGTCGTCTTACTATCTGAGTTCTCCAAAATAGCTGTGAATATTTTATTATGATTAATATGAGAGCACATTATTATATTAAATCAGTGTTTGAAAGACAGGTCAATAGTAACTCAGAAAGGCTGTCTTGTTTTAGGGAGTGATTCATAGTATCTCTGAATTTGAATTCAATTTTCTCTGGGATTTCATATATTATCTGCGAATAATCTAATTACATATCCTGTATAGAATTTCATACCTCGCAGGTTTTATAACAGTAGCATGTACCTCACCACAAAGTAGATTTTAATGGCTTGCTAAATGCAGTTTTTAACATTAACTAAATCTCCAAACTCTGTTTAGTTTCTGGTTATTTTAAATAATTTGTTAGGTAGAAAATTACATTCCTTATACTATTAGTACTATTATATGTATCATATTTGAAACTAACCTGTATTGTTTTTACTCTGAAACCTTGCCATTTTATTATGTCCAATGAAAATAAGTTTTATGTGTGATGAACAAACCTTGTAAGACATGATTGGTTAATGCTGTCTGTCCTGTATATAGTTTGGTTTTATACTCGAGACTCATTGTAGTTGTAAACACCACCTTGTGAAAACTCTGTATATATGTACAAAATAAATCTTATTATAAAAAAACTGAATTATTTTGTACCTTGTTAAATTTAATATTTTTTGTTATACTACTCATGTAGTGCAATACTGTTTTAATCAGTCCTTTGACATATGAATGAAAAATACATATATCATACTAGTATATATGGGATATCAAGGGGGGCAGGCACCTTCCTGGTGATCTCTAGAGTTCAGGCAACTCAGAGCTGATCTGTTTTCATTGTCTTTCTATGGTGTCTTCAGCTGTCTTGTGATTGTACTCTTCTTGTCATTCTTAGTTCCCAGCGATGTCATATTGAAGAAACCTAAACAAACAAACATATGTCAACATATTAATGAAGGTCTGGTCTCATATCCCGAATACCTTTATCTAAACATTTCTCTCTTTCTGATCAGCGGTAGTGGTTAGCGAGCGCGCTTTCAAACGCCTACTTCAAATACCGTTCACAGGATCGAGTCCGTCTGTTGACCCTCCGGTATATGAGTGAGTCACAAGATGTGGCTCCGGCAATCGGTGGTTTTGACGAGGTTTCCCCCCCGTTTTTCCACCATATTAGGGCAAGGAACAGTGTGAAGTGGACAATCCGTCGTCATATAAGTGAAATACCCTTGAGTACGGCGTTAAATCCCAAACAAACAAACAAACAAACTCTTTCTGATCATTTGGTTAAAGATCATGTTGAAATCCATTTTGTAATCATCAAATACCATGTGGCATTTTTACAGACTACAACTTTGTGATTAAACCACATTGCCAGAAGAGCCCATCATGATGATCATTGGTCAGCAGCTGTATGACATCATAGATAGTGCCTGTGTATTTATATAGATGTTATTTCCCAGAAGATGACCACATAAATGACTGTAAACTACTTAATATCAAAACCAAACATGGTCCTGTTTTATCACCAAACCACCTATACCTTATATCACGGAGGTAAGAGGGTGACGGTTTGAATCAAATATTTGAAATTATGCCAATTGAAAAACCTTAAATTCTTCCATGTAAATGGAAACCAAACAGAAACATTTAGTAAGAAAAGCTTTGTTGTTTTAAACCGGCCTGGCCCCTGCTTTGCTGGTCTTATACAGGAATAGTCAAATCTTGTACCCTAGATGGCTTCCCTATTTTCACAAAGACCCATTATAGCATACCGGAAAAACAAAAATATAAAAACTGGTTAACAGTCATTCTCTTTAGCAGATTTCCATTGCTGATTTTCTATTTTTTTGAAATACCAGTTTTCCGATTGATCTATTTAAAACTTATGATGATAATTTTGTTGACATCATATTTATAACACTATGTACACGGGAAATACCTTCTCTAGAGATAGGGCCATGACAATTTGAGATAAAGATCTATTGATAAACTTGTCTTTGGGAGTTCCAGAACATGAGATGATTCATCGCTTTTAAATAATCCACGTCCGTGTTTCAGTGTGATTAATATTTAGTAACGTAAGACGTCTACATGATGAATGAATAATTTGATGGATTACCCACTAGTGTCATTGTGATATGTTATGCAACATTAACTGATCACTGAAAAACAAGGAAATAACTTTTCAGCAGAAAACATTTTATAAAATGAAAGTAAAGCTATGACAACACCTTGTAATCTTTGACCTATATTATCATTATTAAACACTTCCCCAGTAATATCAGGCAGACTGTAAAGGGCTGGGGGAGTGGCAGTGAAGGAAGTTAATGTTGTTCTCAAAACACCCCACATTTTATGGTTGTGTTGGACTTGGTGTCCGTTGTTGTTGCAGTGCACTGCTGTCATAAGTGAAATACCTTTTAATAAGGTGTCAAACTTCAATCAAACAACACCCCAGACTGATAACACATTAACATTTTAACTATTGACCTACTAAATTAAAAACTAGCTACATGTACGCACTATAAACAGTTCTTAAGATAGGTTCCGAAACCAAAGTGTTACTGAAGGACATAGCCGAGTTAGCTAAGTATAGTAGTTTGGGATGTATACACAACATTTGGTTTAAAATATTTAACAGTTGTCAAGAAAGGCTAGGGAATGAAAGTGTAACTGAAGCATCTAGCAGGGTAGCTAAGTATAGTAGTTGGGGATAGACTACTTCACATTAACCGGTTATAAAGATTTAATGTTGTAGCTAATACCAAAAGCTTTTATGACATCAAGGAAATGACGTAATCTATTATTTATATAAAAGTGAAATTTCAGGATTTCCTCCACTCAGTTAAATAACAATGACATCATATCACTCAGAACTTTGACTCTGCCAGGATTTCAGCGTGGGTTATTACTAGTTTCCCGTAAAATAATTATGATGATACGATTTCATTTTCAAATGCAAGATGCTTAAAAAATTTCATAGTGACCATTCACAGCAAGCCCTTAAAGGAAATCACAGGCCAAATTGATGTAACAATTTAAAGGGAATGGTTAGCACAAGAGTGGCAGCTATCAGTTTTTATGGTCTATAAGCTTTTGTAGTCCAGTGTCAATATTGGGTTTTACAGTCTATTATCATTTACAGTCCAGTGTCAATATTGAGTTTTACAGTCTGTTAGCATTTGCAGTCTAGTGTCAATATTGGGTTTTACAGTTTATTAGCATATATAGTCTGGTGTCAATATTGGGTTTTACAGTCTATTAGCATTTACAGTCTAATGTCCATATTGGGTTTTACAGTCTTAGCATTCACAGGCTAGTATCACTATTTGGTTTTACAGTCAATTAGCATTTACAGTCTCGTGTCAATATTGGGTTTTACAGTCTTAGCATTCACAGGCTAGTGTCAATATTGGGTTTTACAGTCGATTAGCATTCACAGGCTAGTGTCAATATTGGGGTTTAAAGTTCATTAGCATTTACAGTCCAGTGTCAATATTGGGTTTTACAGTCTATTAGCATTCACAGTCTGGTGTCAATATTGAGTTTTACAGTCTATTAGCATTTACAGTCTAGTGTCAATATTGGCTTTTACAGTCTGTTAGCATTCACAGGCTAGTGTCAATATTGGGTTTTACAGTCTATTAGCATTTACAGTCTAGTGTCAATATTGTTTTTTTACAGTCTGTTAGCATTCACAGGCTAGTGTCAATATTGGGTTTTACAGTCTACTAGCATTTACAATCTAGTGTGTCGCCATAGAACATTGCACATCCACATAGTGCTGATTTTGTTTCTATGGTTATTTCCCTGATAATGCCAACCAGAAGACTACCCGGTAACATGTAGAGAATCCGCCTATAAGCCTAAGGTGCTTAGGACCACATGTACATTTGTAAAACCATAAATGTAACTACTATTTACTGGACACAACAAACCTACTTTGTTTCACAGCTCACATCAACAACCCACAATTTCCTTCACAACAAACATTAAACAACTCCGTATTTTCAGTGCATTTTTATTATTTATTTACCATTGTTAGTTGAAACAAAGCATTAGACACTATACATTGTAGCACTTTCCCATTCTCAATATGGCCCAGCATACAAGACCATACCACATAAACCATTTCAATTCTCGTATTACTAAAAAAACAAAACCTGCAACAAAAACTTGATAACAAAATAGTTGTTTGGCAGATTTTGTTGACGTTTTCAATATCACTGGTTTAGAATACATTATATGTATATATTTCAGACTGAACTGGAGGTGGATATCCCCACCTTATCTTAAAGGTCTTGCTGGACCCCTTGAACTCAAAATAACATCATATTTGTATTATCACATTGATACAAATTAAGGTATTCAAACTATATATTGGTGAAAAAAATAATTCAATATTCTAATTACAAGCAGTCAATATTTGAGCCTATGACTTAAATTGCCTATTTCTGACACGTCAGTTGTAAGCAGACCCTACATTTTCCATGATGTATGATGTCTAGAGAACTATTCATGTGAGAAACTTCAAATTTGTACCATATTATTGTAAAGAGCACAATGCAATCTAGTAAAAGCTGCCTCATTTTTTTGTCTGTTTTTGTTTGTCTTTGATGTTTTTTAAATGTTTTCTGAAGATAGACAAAACAATCCACTGCGATCGATCTAATGAATTTAAAAAAAAATGAGGCACCATTTACTAGTTCAAGGACTATTCTGCTAGGTCAACTAATCTGTTGAGTCTTTTGTTAAAGCACTTTGAGAAATATACCTTAAAAAATGCAGCATTTTTTTTTCAGTTGACATTTACTCATTTTGCAATATTTTCAAGCTTTCAAAAAATATATACATATATATGGTTCAGATTATACTATTCTGCATAATAGACCAACTATAACAGGTGTCCTGAA
>JAVFBX010184014.1:0-14164 GCA_034783855.1 Mopalia kennerleyi | reverse complement strand
TTTATTAATTTACAATATTTATTGTAAAATAACAACAACAATAGCAGTATTATACAGTTTAAACAGTGCTGTAATTTTTTTCTGGGATAACCTTAAGGCCAGACTGCAGTCTGGGATGGGTACCTTAGGGGTATTTTTCAGAATTAAGTATAAATTAAATGCAAAAATGTTCTGAGATATGTACTATAATGCCACAAGGTAAAAAATAAAGTTATAAGACAAAAAAAAGACAATAGGTACAGCTTTTATTTCCACACAATTCATCAATTTTTCGATATATTTCAATCTTATATCACACATAGACATAAGTGTTTATGATTTGTGTTTAAGATCAAACTTAAATGTGAAAGTTTATGTTAAGTTTTTGGTCTGTTGTTTGTCATATTGACTAAAGGTTATTGTGTTCAATTGTAAAAAAGAACTGGGTTTCAATTAATATATATCACGCTAATGAGGATATTCTTGCTACAAGCACTAATGTCTTAAATCAAAGTTGTGACCTATCTGTATGGGGATCGTGCACAGACTTCTTTCCCAGGTCATTCAGTCTTCAAACAATTGTTGTGTATTCATACAGGATGAAAAATAATGTGTCTCCAAAGATCCAAATAAAATCATATTTAAAAAAAAATCGTAATTTTTAAGCATGGTTTTTAAATTTTACAAAATGTCTTGTTTCCTCTAACCCGACCGACACTACGAAATAGCCCCAGTCAAAAAATTTTAATTTGCTTGAAAATAAAATTTCAATAGACCTTTCCAATATTTTGATAGCAAAATCTTTTTGGAAATGTTTTTCGGTCATGCAAGCATCTGTATCAGTTTTATTTAATATCTACTGTTTTGTACAACATCTACAAAAAAAAAATTATTGACAAAAATAAAATCCTCCCTGCCTACCCCAATTTTTCTCAGGTCATTAGAAGAAACACAGCATTTTTTTTAGGCCTAATTTATACCTGTACATGTACTCACAGCTTACGTTTTTTTCTCTTTCAGGTTTTTCAGAATCAAAAAAATGTGTCACAGAGACTCCTGGGAAGGATGTAAAACACATCAGTGGGGTTAAACTATTGGACAATCATAGTGTCAATCTACTGTCATGTGCTCTGACATCATTGATAGCCCCGCCCCTCTATTTCTATGTGCTGGGATCATTGATACCTGCCTGGTTGTGAAGATTTAAAATCACCGTCCTACTGAAACGTGAGCGAAGGGCAGTTTGTTTGATGAGTGGCAATGCTGTCTTCACTTAGCACTGGAGGAAAATTAACTTTCCAACATTATGGAAATGCTTCATATCTTGGTTGTGCTTGTGTCAATTATTGTTAGAATACAATGCCGTCATATAAGCGAAATACCCTTAGGCACGGCGAAAAACACCAATCGATCAATCAGCCTGAAGCATGAACTGTAGTTACCCAAGATCTATATCACATCACATGTTTAGTGCGTAGAGAACTCGGGGGTGGCAATCAATTGTTAGACAGCTGTGAACATTAACCTTTGAGGTTACAGCCCGGGGATGATGGTTTAAAAAACCCAAATATAGAAACTTTGTGTATCTTGTCGTTTCTCGGAGTTGTGACTTTGGTCTACTATGTCAAATTAATCAGTGGGCATGACAGTATATTACAACCCGTTCGCAGGCGTCTGGAAGAGAGCCTGCTGTTGCCCTGGTGCTCTTAGACCTGCTTGACAACAGGAAGCCTATCTGTTTTGTCTTTGTATTGCTATTTTGACTGTCATGTCTGATCATGGTTTGTTGCCAGGGGCATCAAGGGGGTTTCCGTTACGTTACCGTAATAGCCTTAGGTATGACGTTAAACCAAAACTAATAAACAAGCCTGGCTTACCTTTTGATCAAGCGACCCAGTCCTGTTGTTAGCATGAGTTTCTTCAGGTAGTGTTCAAGGCTGGAAGGAGTTTCTTCTACATGTACCCATGCCATAGGGTAGCTGTAAGTTAGCCGAAAACACTAATCAATGAATCATGTGCCATATTAAATGTCAATAAATGCTATCTCATTTGTCTTGTATCTTGTGATATAAATGAAGGATTTTCTTGTACCCTGTCATGCCACAGGGTAGCTGTAGTTCAGCAACTTCAGCTGATTGTGGTGGAAAAGCACTAATCAATGAAATATGTGCTCTAATCCTATCTGACCAGAGCTGATTTGTCTTGTATCTTGTATTATCAATGTGAACACTTTGTGTAACCTTTGTGACCTCTGACCTCAAAATAGTGGGTCTGCAAATAATTCTATTATTTATATATATATATATACACTGGTTGTGTACTGTTTTCTACAATATCTGCAGGCTTGGAAAGATTCTTGTTGCCTGTCCCTGGTGCTGACCAAGCCATGAGGCAACATGAAGCAATCGGATTCTCTGGTGGCAACGTACACTGTACAAATTTGCACCTGTCTTAATAGGGAGCATTTCCATGATTGCGTCGCTTTTTGTTTATTCGCCTTTTCTTTGTTTGTCTTGGCGACGTGGAGGGGAGTACAATGTTTATATCGGTTTTGATTTGTTGCCAAGTAGGCCTAATGTCTGCGGTAATTTCCGCAACATATGTGGTTTGGGCACTGTTATAGGAATGAATCCAGATGAGCACATTTAAAATGTTGAATATCATGTTTTCAAAGGTTAAAGGTGAACAGATTTTTTGTTTGGGAATGGAGGAGGGGGTAACTGTACAAATAAATACATGCTTCTAACTAACACTCCACTGTGCATATGATTGATTCCTTGTCTCTTAATACTTCAAATACATACCAACAAGTGTAGAATTATGGGGAACACAAAGTGACCAATTTGGACTAACTTATGAGTGAAATACGGTATATGTATATTTGTCAGGATATGTCATATAACACTACTGTGTCAATATTTCTTCCACGTGTAAATGCTAAGAAAAACACACACTAGTCTAGTACGTTGTTAATCATTATGGTTGAAGATAAAAGCTTAAGACATTTTTTATTTGATATAGATTTAATATATTTTGATAAGGCTACATGTCATGATAGACGATCTGAGATACAGAACTTTGCATCTAAATACATGCAAGTCCTGAATTCTAACCTTGTGAAGATGGCAATATATACAAGTATGCTAGCCAGACAGCCGATTTAAATCCCAGTGCGGACAAACAAAATTTTATTTCTTTACATTAAACAAATATATCCATGTAGAAGGCCGGGAGGCCGAGTGGTCTAGATGGCCGGCATTTACTGCTGGCCATTCGGTGCCTAACTCTGAGGGTCGTTGGTTTGATTACTGGACAGGTTTCAGCCTGCAACTTTTTGTGAACTAGAATTTGTTCAAACTAAGAAAGTGTTATCCCAAAATAACGAAAATACAAATATGTACATCAGTATATGAAATACATATATTGTGTAAACATATACATGAGTTTATTAAAATATATGTATGCCTATATCCCTGATAATATGTGTGTTTATTGTTTTGATCTTGGTTTTAGTGAGAAAATACTCAACGAGTTACTATATTTCACCTCCCCCCCCTTTTCACTAGAGCTTTTAAAATTTGAATAGTGCATTCTTCTATGTACGCTGATGTGCAACGTAGAAAAACAGTCATGGAGTTAAGCAAATTTTCTCATAAATTATGCAAATTAGCTCTATGTCCAGGCTGTATATTGATTACTTTTTCACTTAGGCTTTTGAAAATTACATACTGCATTCCTCTGTATACGCAGATATGCAACATAGAAAAAAATCACGGAATTATGCAAATTTTTGCATAAATTATGCCAAACCCTTTCTGACGGCTACTTTTTCACTTAGATTTGTTTAACTTGCATATTGCGTTTTTCTTTATACGCAGAAAAAAATTACGGAAATTATGCATAGATTAAAAAAGTCACGGAATTATGCAAATTTCTGCATGACACACAGTTTCCCTCATTAGGTTAATTTTTGGTGCACTGCATGTAGTAATGTGTGTCTTGGGTGAACTGGGGGTGGGGGCATATTGTTTAGCAATCTCTGATTGCTTTTCTCTTGTTTGGTTGGTTATTTTGATGCTTGAGGTTTAACGCTGAACTTAAGCTTATTTCACTCCATGACGGCGTGTCAGCCCAATATAGGTGAAGGATACCCTGGGCAACAAAGACAAGACAGGACAGTCCCAGGCTGTAATACAAAGACATCACAACAGATCAGCTTCAAGTTGTCCCAAAATTGTGAGAGTTCCAGGGCAAAAGAAAGGGGGCCAACACTATGGCTTTGGCAAGAGATGAATAATATGTTTGTAAATAATAATCACACTGGAACAGATAAGTCGATACAGCATCTTATAATTCAAGATAAGCTCCCACAGAAAAGTTTCTGAATGACCTCTGTCTACAATTATTATGGTTAACCTACAGACCGTGCCTGAATTATGTATAGGGAACGCAGGCTGACTGTCTAGGGGGCCTTGAGGCAAAGTTCAGAATCATTTGACACTGTCATATTTCACTCTTAGACATGCTTGTAGGGGCCGCACAAGATGATTAGCCATGGGCTTCTTCGTCTAAATCCACTACTCTGTCTCTTCCGTCCGTCACAAATCTTTGTGAACATTCTAGTTTGAAAACCAATTCACTGATTAACGCAGATGGGATTGCATTTCACCATCTTCTGAAAATAAATTGGCCATTAATTGCATAATTTGATACATATTAGTAACTGTTGTGAACACGATAAGTAGAAAATAAATTGCCGGATTAACTTCAAAATTGAATATAGCTTCCTGTCTTTAAGGCAACAAATGGGATAAAATTTCACCAAATTCCAGAAAACAGACCAACCACCATTGGCTAATTTTGTCTATATTCATGTCAGTATATGTTCTGAACACAATAACTTTGTAACAAATTCACAAATTAAATTTAAACTTTGAATATACCTTTCTCTCTATTAAGACAACGGATTGGGTTGAATTTCACAAAATTTGATAAAACAAATTGCTGCCATTGCATAATTTTACAATATTCATGTCTGCATATGAAGTGAACACATTAACTCTAAAACAAATTCATGGATTCACTGAAAATATAGCCTATTTCTATTTAGACAGCGGATGAGATTACATTTTACTCAATTCAGTAAAACAAAATGGCAGCCATTGCATAATTTTTATTATATTCAGGTATATGTAATGTGAACATAATAAACTTCAGATCAAAGTTGAATAACCTGAATCTTGTATACAGAAGCTTCTTCCCATCAAGACAAATGATGGGATTTCATTTCACCAAATATAGTAAAGCAAAATGGCCACAATTACATAACTTTACAATATTCAAGTATGTATTTGTTGTAAACACAAAAGTTCTGTAATGAATTCATGGATTAACTTGAGATATAGCCTCCTCCTATAATTTGTTTGTTTGTTTGATTGGTGTTTAATGTCGTACTCAAGGGTATTTCACTTATATGACGACGGAGACAAAAATAAAACGTACAATACCGTGCTTAAGGGTATTTCCCTTATCTGATGGTGGTGTATTCCAACAAAAATTGACACCACCACAACCAAGATGTGAAGCGTTTTCATAATGTTCAAAAGTTAATTTTTCCCAGTGCTAAGTGAAGACAGCATTGCACTTAGCCAAAGGGCCAATTGTAGATCGAACATAAAAAAATAATACGCCAATCAAATTTTGCTTTACTTTACAGTGAATGGCCCAGAGAATATTTATAGGTTATTATACACAACTGAATCCAATATGGAGTTTTATTGTATGCGTCCAGGTCGGAGGTAACCATTCTTTGTGTGACCGACAATGTACAGTTGGATTCTAGTTCCTCATGAGGAGTTCATTAGCATTGAGAAGATGGTACTATTGGCCATGTATATATCAGAATTTAGGACTCATTCTGCGGTGAGCCTTTGTAGCCCAGTCAGTAGAGTGTTGGACCTGTGACCCAAAGGTCCCACCTTCATATCCCTTTTGGAGGCAAGCAAATCTTTCTCTCTTCATATATTCAAAATATTTATTAGAACTGTTGACATAAAGTTTTCTACACAAACTGTGAAATTAAAGTGAGCTAGGAGCTTGATGGCATGCTGACCTATATGGCAATTGCCTTGTTTGTTTGTTTGATTGGGGTCTAACGTTGTACTCAAGGGTATTTCACTTATATGACGAAGGATTGTCCACTTCACACTGTTCCTTGCACTATTATGGTGGAAAACCGAGGGGGAACCTCGTAAAAAAAAAAACACCCTCATATACCGGAGGGTCGACAGACACGATCCTGTGAACGGTACATCGAAGTAGGCGTTAGAAAGCGCACTCACTAGCCACTACGCCACGGCCGCGGGCCCCGAGATGAATGGTAACACAATGCTCACATGGATACTGAATTCCTCTTACCCTGAGTTTTTCCAGGTTTTTTCTCCCGAGGTAGCCTCTACACAAAGCCTGGAAAGCTAACAGAGTACCTGTAATCCTCTCATCTCTCCGTAACTCCAGGTGTGTCAACGCCCCCGCACGGAAAAACACCTGAAACACAAGACAACAATTCTGATGAAAGAAAGCTACATTAGTTGGCTTCAAATACAACTAAAACCAATCATAAATTATGTGCATATATGTAAATGTAACAACTGGTAGATTTAGTACAATAAAGAGTATTGGAAAAACTGATGGACGGATTTAAGACAATTTAAGACGTTAAATAAAAAACTAGATCCCAAAGGCTTTGATATGGGGATATTGCCTATGTGTCAAACCACTGACTGGATGTACGATTGGGAGTTTGTTTAGTTAACTAATTGTATAACATTGCTATTTGATAAGAGTAAAGGGTTCTTTAAATTGTTTAAAAAGAAATTGTTTATTATGCTGGTTCCTTTTATGTACATATTCAATACCATGCTGTTTTAAAGGAGATATATTCTTTTAAGGATAATAGGCCTAAAAAAAAGAATATCTGGCATCAAAAGAGTACATTAGTTTTCTTGCTTGGAGTTGTACCTCATACTTTAGGTTACTTCACTAATAGAATGATGGGCCAAAACAATGGATGAAGGTAATCACTCTCCATGCCCTTCCAACAAACGATGACCAGATGCAAGAAAATCACAGGACATGGAGAATGGTGCAATAGGACAAAATTGGCAAATCCGCTGTCAGACACGATAACTGAGCAACCTTGATGCAAGGTTAAATCTCCTACCAGTTTACACTGAGAGAAGTATGGGATTAACACTAGGGTTAGCTATTGGTATGTCCCTTACCAAGGCACCTGTAATGAGAGATGACTAACCTGGCTTAATCCAATCCTGTAATTGAGTTTATCAACATCGAGATAATCCAGCATCTGAGAAATTACCTATAAAAAGAAATTTATAGAAGGAAATAAGGATAGAGAAGATACTTCAGATACCTGAAATATGAGTAGTAAATAACATACCTTTTTTAAGCAATTTTATTCCCTTAGTGCTTAGGATTTAAGATATAATCCGCACATCTTTATATAAATTTATTTGTTTGATTGGGGTTTAACGTCATACTATTTTTATAGAAATCAGACAGATGACAGAAATGTCGAAATCCACACAACCACAAGAATTCAATAATTAACAATTTCAGTTTGCATAAGCTATTTTTGCATAGAGTAAAATTGAAAGAGTGATGGAATTGAGTTGAGACATACCTGTTTGTCATCCGTAGAGTTCATGTTAACTTTAGAATCAGCTGGTAGCAACACGTGGAAGCGAGTTTTAAAATCCTTGAATGGAATAAACTCTGGGAAACCTGTAAATAAAATTTAAATTTTTTGTATTTACCTTGTACCTATCATTATATTCACAAGAATTCTATAAAAGGTGTACAGCTCTAACCATTGAGGTATGCATGTAAATGTAGCTTACTCACTGACCAATTTAACCCATGTGAACAGCACATGGGTTAAAGAAGCAAACGTGTGAAGAAGCAAACAACTAATCCATATTTTACCTAACTGGCCTTTGACCTCTGTATTACTAGGAATAAGGATTCCTTTCTAGAAATCTTACTATGAATTACAGTTGTTTTTTATATGTCTTCAAATGTAACTGTGAATTATAATTAGATTGTATCTTTTCTATTAAGTATCTCAACCTGGAGACGCTCACCTTGCCTATGTATCCTTATTGCCTCTACTATCTCTGCACCCCTCACCTGCCCTCTCAATAAGGGCACATTGACGGACATCTCTTCGGTGCTCCCTGATTTAGCCGGTGCCTGGCTGCCCCCTGATTTATTAGGAGACTGGGTGGACTTCAGCTCACAGAGACCAGCGTTAGCTTGTGGTAGTAGACAGTGTATAAAATGGCACTTTGTCTTCCTCAATGTGTCCATAACTGAATCCTGTCAACCAGAACAATTGTCAATATTTTATAGAGAGAAATTAAGACTCAATGTAAACACTAAATAAATTCAACATTTAAATCAGGATTCAAGTGTTTTAATATGTATTTACCATAATATTTTTAAAAAATGTGCATGTTCAATATTTTGTGAATCAGCTAAAGCAAACCGAGCTTCTAGGATTCTATAGAGTTAGCAGTAGTAAGCTTACCAATATAATTGTTTGTTTGATTGATTGGGGTTTAACGGCGTACTCAAGGGTATTTCACTTATATGACGACGGATTGTCCACTTCACAATGTTCCTTGCCCTATTATGGTGGAAAACCGAGAGGAAACCACGTAAAAACCACCCCCGCAATTGCTGGAGCCACATGTCGTGACTTACTCATATACTAGTACCTGATGGTCAACACACCAATATAAAGAACAAACTTCTAGCAGTTGGGACAGAGAAATAGGCTTTACCACAGGGGGTCTTACAGGTTATTTCTGTGGACTGTCCCAAAATTAGAATGTCCCAACTGCTAGGAGTCAAAGGGTATTACATAAACATCAACAAACTATCAAATCACCAGATATTTCCTTTTGACAGTTAACATTTAGTTAAATAAGAGACTAACAATACAATACTACTGACCATTTGGAATTTCACTTGTAGGCAGACAGATTTGCGTTTGAGTCCAGCCTGCCCGGAGGTGAAAGTCCTTCTCATACTGGATGCTCGGCGGAGAGATGACGATCCATCAATACCCACTATAGAACCACTGACTGTGCTGGACACAGGGCCACGCACTGCCGTGAACAACTCACTTATCTCCCCTCTGAAATCAGCCAGTATTAAATTAATTGGTGTTTTAAGACGTAATTCACTTACATGGCGGGAGTGTTTTCCAACAATAATTGACACCAGTACAACCAAAATGTGAAGCGGTTCCATACTGTTGGAAAGCTAATTTTCCTCCAGTGCTAAAAAGTACCGACATGAATGATACTCTCCAAACAAACTGTCCTTAGCCGAGGGCGCTATTATTAAAACTCAATGTTAACTACCACAACTTTACCAATCCCTTTACCTATCCCTCCCTGCAATAAATATAATAATAATAATAATCTTTTATTTGAGACTGAAGTCCATAATAATACATATTTTATTCAACAAAGTCAGTTCTTAACACACCAAGTCAAAATACTGTCTCTGTGTTCCTGGGTTATATTTCCAGGTGTTCTAAGTAACGTAATGGACAGAGTTAGTGACTGGGTCTTGACACCTACCTACTAGAGTCTTGTAAAACAGCAGTGGCCACTCGAGTTATAGGGTTTTCTCTACACATCTTTAACCAGCCCGTCGCGTTGTACTGAACTGTGTTTGTCCCCTGGTAATGGCTCAGCATAAAGAACGCTCCTAACGAGCCCTTTCTCAGTAAACTGTCTTCTATGGAAGAAACAAAGAAATTAAACATGAAATAGTTTCTTATATGCCCGTTCCCAGTAAATTGTCATATATTTTTAAAACAACAAAGAAATTAACACGAAATTAGCTCGTAATGAGGCCATTCTCAGTATACTGTATTATTCTGAAAAACAAAAATAACCCAAAAAACATGAAATAGAGACTAATAGACACGTTTTAAAAACAAGACCTTTCATTTATCGTCCAGAATATGCTGTTATAAATATTTACATTTAATTTCTTTTTTCAAAAAATTATTAAATCTGATACATTAGGCATAAATCTATATATTAGCATACAAATATTTTTACATATTCTTTTAACTTCTCACAGGATTACAATTACAACATTGGTGTTGGGCTAAAAATTAA
The DNA here is from genome assembly GCA_034783855.1 of Mopalia kennerleyi. Taxonomy (NCBI): domain Eukaryota; kingdom Metazoa; phylum Mollusca; class Polyplacophora; order Chitonida; family Mopaliidae; genus Mopalia; species Mopalia kennerleyi. The sequence continues at coordinate 3,965 of JAVFBX010184014.1, read as the reverse complement.
ACACAAATCTACCTCGTTCAGTTGATGGACTTACTTCTAGCTTTCTGTTCACCGTGATGTGTAAATAATCTCTCCATAAAGGAGTCATCTGATGCTCCAGGGAATATAGCCTCCTCATCCAGTAACCATAGCAACCCTTTCTTCTCTATATCCTTAGAGTTATCTCCACCTGCTCCTCGGACCTATAAAGGGAAGTAACTCCAAGTTAATCAAATTGTTATTGGCAAATTCTATCAACAATAGATAATCACAGAAATAAGTAGCAGAGTAACTGGTTTCCTTTTATGCATTTTATCCAGTTTCTATACATTCACTGCCCAAAAATCCCAAAAAGCACAAAATCTAACACATTTACAAACTAATCAAACTTGCAGTTAACAAAATAAAAATTTGAAAAATATCTTCCATAATAAATAGTTTATGAAAGTTGTTATAATGTAAAAACAAAATTAATCTTTTGTCTAATAGTTTGGAGTAATATTATAGTTTGGACTGACCAGAGTTTGCGCTGGGTGTTTATCAATCAGAGACACCATAGATTGGGGGCTGCTTCTGACAAACTCAAAATCACACTCAATATTCTCCTGTAAGTAAAACAAAAACATACACATGAAGTGAAGAACTGTCACAAAGACTAAAGTTGTTAAAGTTTTAAGTTCATATAAATTCAATATTCTAATCCTCAAAGCATAACTACCAATTAAATAAAACTAACGTTTAATAGTTCATGTTGTTACATCTTTAAAGAATGACTGATGTCAAAGAATCAGAGAGAGCAAACAGAACGCTCTATAGGATCCAATTGCAATTTTAAATAAGGGAGAGAGTTTGGATTTTCAATATCTGCAACAATCCCAGTAAAATCAATAAATGTGACTAACATTATCACATCTGAAAGTTCAATTATATATTCGTCAAAAGCGTGGAATGTAAAAAGCAAAATGTTTTACCTATGACATATTTAAAACGATAAAAACAGAATGCTGATTATTTATTTTCGACCCCTCAAAGAAATGAGTACCTGTGAGTAGCGATCTTGCTGGCTTGTGAAGGTGAGGTCGTGGAACAACAGCTGAAGGCGTTCCTGTGCGTAGTTAAAACAAAGATCTTCAAATGTGGCCCCGGAACTCCGCCCACATGAAGAAGGGTTTTGAAACCCTGGCATATCCACTAGTGTGATTGATGACAGTGACCGGTAATTTGATGAAAATGATCTGAAAAGTTTAAATAAGTTTAAAAAAGCACTTGACCATTTTTTTCTAGTAAAAGTATGTGCAATAAGAAAGCATTGTTGTTTGTCATGGACATAAGTTTTTTATGGCAGATTTTAAATAAAGTTGTAAAAATATTTTTTTTTTTAAATTTACATGTTAGTGAATATATAGTTTTTGTTTGTTTATGTAATTGTTTTTATTATTTTATCATTTAACTTCATGTTGCCCCTTAGCCCTGAGAGCACCAGGGCAACAAGAAGCTCCCTCCAACCACCTGCTCCATGCACGAAAAAGGAGCCATCAAATTTCTGGCCTGTGTTGGTTTGGGCAAGATGTGTGATTGGACGAGATGATTGTAATTGTCATACAGACCTGTTCATTAGTGATGTGAGAGCATTAAAGACATCACTGTAAAGACCGATGACAAATCCCTCCAGACAATCCACAGCTGATGAGTTATCTCCCCCTCCCCCCCGATCGCCAGGGCTTGATCTAAAACAGGATAACCAGATAACAGTAAAAACAAAGCGAATCCAAGTAAAACACTCATAATCTTTGGCCACCATATCTTTCAGTAGCTTTTTTAGCAACAAATATTGATTAGATACAACTGCTTTATAAAAATTTGTTTGTTTGATTGATTAGGGTTTTACATTGTACTCGGGGGTATTTCACTTTTATGACGACGGATACTTCACTTCACACTGCACCTTGCCTTATTACGGTGGAAAACCTTGTAAACCGCTTCATAAAAAACAACAAATTGACATCTTACCCTTCACAGAGATAAGTAACTGAGTAAGGTATTCAGTAGCCTTTGTGATTTGTTGCACAATTTGCACAATCAACTACAGATAAGAAAATCATTCTTTTCAAGACAAAGATAACACCTTCAGGTAAATTCTCAAATAGTGCAGGCTGATCCAACTTTTATTTGAAAATAAAGATGATCAGACGAGATATCATTAAGGCAGTATTGTGAAGGATCATAGCCTACTTGTGTTAAAACAAGTCAACCTAGATTCAGAGAAATCGGCATGGTACATGTAATTCTCACAGCATGCTGGCCTTCAGGGCGCATATTGAACTGAGATATTGAAGGGAAGTTTTTAATACGAGATATTTGTTTTATCAAGGTTTTCCACCAATGCAAAAAAAGTGGTAATAAAATTGTAACTACCCGGTAAGTTATAAAACGGAGTAGGATGCTTAGCACTAATCAAATTAAAAAACACATCATGAGTAAGTTTAAAGTTTAGGAGGTGCTCCATTGATAACAGAGTTCATGTATATAAGCTAGCATTTTCTCTCCTGGAATACATTACAGTTTATTAATTCATTTAGATCTAAAATACATTTGACGCCTTCTGGCAAGTGACTCACTCATATGAGTGACTCACTCATATACCGGAGGGTCGACAGGCAGACTCGTTCCCGTGAACGGTACACTGAAGTAGGCGTTAGAAAGCGCGCTCGCTAACCACTACACCACGGCCGCTGGTTCTTTTATAAAGAAATAAAGCACTAAATTATACGCTGTGAAAATGGAACCCATTTACTTACCTGAATGACATATTCCTGGTGAGTGTGCCGCTTAGTGTGGGAATGAATATCATTCGGGCCAATTCCTCCGCATTTGTCCCTAACAAGGCCGCCGCTCTTTGTGCTGCTGCCGGCTTACCAAACTGAGACTTGTTATTATTACCTGTTTACAACACAACAAACAAGATCAGAAAATTTAGACAAATACAGAAGCAGAATATGCATTCAACATGTAAAAATAAGCAACATTTGTTTTAAAAGCAGGCCTAATTAAACACATTTTCTTAGTTTAAATACAGATTTGGTTTAAATGTACATTCACATGGAAAATTGTAATTTTTAACAAATATTATAATTTTGTCAAATAGGACATGGTAGGCAAGAGGGACATAACAAACATAAAACACCCATCAAAGAGCAAATAAAACTTTTTATGACAGTGTAATCCGTCAAATTCCAATACGGTTCACAATCTCCTAACAATGCATCATAACTCCCATTTGGTGATTCAGAGCTGTTTCATTCTCCACCTATACGGTTAATGGCAAAAAAGATAAACGGCCAATTTTTGTTTGATGGGGTAAAAACATTTTACATTAGACATTCTGTAAAAGGAGAGATAAGTTCTACCTTTGACTGCTCCTGCTACTCCAAGATGATAAATTGCGGCTAGCACAGAAATGATAGCCTTTGTCTCAGACTCCGTAAAACTGAGAGTGTCAAAAGAGTTCTGTATCTTAGCCCACTGGGCTGCAGCCTTCTGTCGGTCTTCACTCTGTAAACAGGAAGTAAATACTACAAAATCGCTGAGCCTCATAGGTCATAAATCAATCTCACAATGTCTCCCAGTGTATGACTTGAATTATTGTTGTTCAATAGTAACGCTTGTATGGTTTGTCTAGCTGAGAATCAATACTATAAAATAATACTGTTACACAACTTACATGTATACTTTGAGGACAACATTTAAAAATTGAACTTTCTTTATTCAAACACTGTTCATTGGTTTATTTGATATATATATATTATTTATCACATGACAGTTGTTGATTGATAGATTGGTGATTTATGCTGTGCTTAAAGATATTTCACTTATACATGTATGATGGTCGTGTATTCCAACAATAATGGACACTAGCACAACCAAGATGTTTGTTTGGTCGTACTCAAGGGTATTTCTTTTATATGATGACGGATTGTCCACTTCAC
>JAVFBX010184003.1:0-14165 GCA_034783855.1 Mopalia kennerleyi | reverse complement strand
TCACCTAACCGCACGCCCGCCCGCCCGCACGCGCACCCGCCCACCAACCACCCACCCACCCATCCATCCATCCATCCATCCATCCATCAACCCCTCCACTAAATCGATCGATCGACCAACTAGTTAAGCAATCAATCGACCAAACAGTCAACCAATCAATCCACCAATCGATCAACCAACCAACTAATCAAGCCATCGATCAATCTAATTTAACTGTCTACTGATTCGATAAGCCAAATAAGAATGTCCTATAGTGGAAGTCGAAAGAGCTAACATGATATGACTTAAAACGGATTGTTCTGAGCCACTCGGGTGTGTCTTATAGTGGGTTGGGCAGTTAACACTTTGCGCTGAGGCGAGAAGATGTAAGTTCCTGGAGGGATCTCAGTGTTAACTCACGTGAAGGTCAGAAGCAGAAAACAATACAAAATCAATATGCATACTGGTATGGAAGAAGAGTTATCTGGACTTCCGGTTCCGCTCCGCCAAATTCCACTTCCCGACCACTAACGATTCTCGTGAGATGACAGAGTGAATCGAGGTAATAATTTCTTCCAGCTGGCGTAAAACGGTAACATGTAATATGTGCCAAGTTCGTTGGTCTGTTCTGAGAGAAACACACTAATATACAAACACCCGCTGAGATTGTTTGTTTGTTTGATCTGGGATTACAATATACAGTGATATGAAACAGTAAGCTGTAACCTTGGTTTGCCGATGAAATCACGAACTCTCTCGCGAAGCGCGGGAAATGACGAAAATGCTATACCGGTCTGCAGGGAAAGAATACAGTGTCTTGACCGAAAATTGCTTGATTTTATTCCATCTGACAGCTGCTATATTGTAATATCAGGTTTGATTGGGATTAAACGCTGTACTTAAGGTTATTTTACTCGCATGACAGTGTGTCAGCCCAATGGGTGGAGGAAACCACCCTCGACACCACTGGCAACAAATAAAGACAATTTAAGACAGGACAAATACAGGACGTTAAGCAAAGTCATCAGAAACAGATCGGCTTCATGTTGCCCTTTAGCCCTGAGAGCACCGAGGCAACAGGACACATATATGCATGTAGCAGTTAACTACTATAAGTTGGTAAAATATTTAAAAATTTAGCTTTATCGCACATCGGTTAGGACAAGACAGAAAACAAAGAAGAGACCAGTGTTTAGCCACAGTTTCTTTGAATTCCCCAGTAGCTATATTCTAGTCTTCAGTGGATTGTGTGATAGGCTTTGACCTGCCGATATTAAGTAGAATAGGATCAACCAATACCTGATCGGGACGATTATTACTCAGTTTGTTTTAGGCACAGAACTATGCCTTCGTCTGTCTTTTGATCTATCTCTGTTCAAACTGCTTGCTTGCGATTTGTTTTGAAACACATTTTAAATATCTACGAACAGTCAATGAGTATTAAAGTTTTTTTTATATTGATATTTGATAGTACAATGTCTGTTTTTAAATTTTCATCAATCGTTTTTAACAGATTTAAGGAATGGTTAATAAGCGACATTGATGAAGTATGAGTACAAATAAAATAAAATAATGGCATATACCATATATATGATAAAGATTAACTGTACATCTTAAAGTCAAACAGAAGTGAGGGAGGGGAAAGACAGGGGCCATACGGTGGGAGGGGATAGTGCATGAAGGGAATGCTGCCTCATGGCTCGTATGCCTGCAACAACCATTCGATCTGGCCCCTACCCTCGATATCCGGCCTGTAATCTCCTGTTTGTTACTATCCCTTTTAAACTTTACATCAATTTATCTTTGTCTTCCAATCAAGTCAAGTATTTTAATCCGTGTGTTTGTGTTTTTCTGAACGATCAGCGATTTTCCTTCTCCACACCTTATCTTCGCTACCATTTTCTCACGATCTGATCATAGACAATAATGATACGTCAAGCCCTGTCATTCTGGTATGTTGTTTATTTGTTTCGTGTCTAACGTCCCATACATGGTAGGGTTAGCTATATTGGTTATGCGACAATTTTCCTTGCTGCCCTCTGCTGGAAAGACAAGAGAGTATAGGGGTGGCTGGCGTGGGGTTTAAAGCTGCCGCACAATGAGACCACGTGAGGGGTCTGTGCGATGAAAACAGATATCTGAGATCTGATGTTTTGAAAGCGAATTGCACCACGACTTTTATATATAGTAAATGTGAGCTTACAATAAAATCTCCATTTGTGATGCTTTATATGACGATATTTAATTGTTGTGAAACTTTTGCGCAGCCGCTTCCAAAATCCGAGATGCCAACGGAAAATTTAATTTTTTTACTAAGAATCGAAAGGCACCCCGAACATGTGGACAAGACAGATTAGGGAGTTCTGTAGGCCAACGTACACCTCCTGTTATTTCACATTTATAACAGCGGTGTTGGTTTTCACAGTTTAGGAAACTATCCGAACTCCGCAATCAATGTCATTTCCCCACATTCTACCATGATTGTAGGAGCACTGTGTCCAGAACGCTACACCAAAGTAAGGTTTGTTCGTTTGTTTGATTCATTGGGATTTAACATCGTACTCAAGGAAATTTCACTTATTAACGAGGGATTGTCCACTTCACACTGCTCCTTGCCTACTTACGGTGGAAAACCGGGATGAAAACCCGGCGCCACCTCTTGTGAAGCATTCATATACCTGATGGTCAGCACCACAGTAAAAAACAGCAGCTGAAATAGTACGAGCACCCATAATATAGAAGCTGGTGCGTGAGTATGATATTTATTTTGGTTCCCGTTCAAGTTATTTCCGTATGCTTTCCCTAAAGCAGAGGCCGATCCCGTCACACGAAAGCGATCTGTATTAAAGCCCACAAAAGCGGAGTCCATTTCATAAAGGGTTACTTTTTTCACGTTATGCAAAGGTCCATCGGACCTTCATTTCTCGAACCTCCCTACTTTTAATAAGCAAACGCCAATGTACGCACCTGTCTAATCAGTCGACCTTGGAATCATTTGAGAAGGGCATAATATAGAGAGCAGATCATACATATATGTATAACCTTATACAATAGATCGGAGCACTCAATAGCCCTTTTGCAAAAGCCTTTACAAATGTCCTCGTTAATTTGTTCGGGATGTCTCCGAGATTCACGAGGAGACAATAGCTCGTTCATCAGTAAAGCTTCAAATACGTTTTAAGACAGTGTCTTACGATATTTGAAAACAAACACGTGAAGTGATATGCACATTGTCTACAAAAGTTATAATTGATGTTCTTTCTTGGATCCATGCTACACATATACAGTTAAGTTCAGCTGGTCCATACGTTAATGGTTTCCGTAATGGGTTTATTAATCTCTCCGACAGGTTTACACGGTGTGATCGCATTCTTCCCTGCCAAAGTTAAACATCTTATGATTCTCTAGTTCACGAAGTATTTGACGCTAAAAATGCGACAAGCTGATATTGACACTGTGCGGAGATTATGAGTATTCAAACAGCTGACGTCATTGTGAAGGGACTACTTTTTGGTCATTGAATGGAGAAGAAAGTTTGACATCTGTGAGTGATAGGGCGGTGGGAATTTCGCAGCTTTAGTTTATCTCCTACTTCTAGCTTTGGGATTGATTTTGCATTTTTTTTTTTTTCTGTGTTTAATTTGAAATAAATTTGCGAATTTAACAGAACGATTATCTCACTTGGGCCTTCTTAACTTGTTGATGCTCTTCATACTCAACATAGTTGTCGTCCTAAGCTAGCTAGCGCACCAGACGGCGTTCTCGAGGATTCTGGGAGTAGGCAATCACGTGGTCACAGTATGAATGCGCTTCCGGTAATGACTTTGTTAAAACATGCTAGTGTTTCTTTATTTCGTATCAATATAGCAACCTATTTTGACAAACAATTCTTCAGGCTTGGTCAATTAAGCGAGTTTCATTTCATGAAAAGTTAGTGGAGTTTTAATTATGACAAATGCAACTTGACAAGGTAGATAGATTCTTGTAGGCTTGAGTGGATCCTCTTTGTCGTTTCTGGCTCAAATAAAATAGATACCAACAGAAGCCTTGAGCTCTTTATGGACCTATAAAGAATCGACTTGCTACAAGAAGGTTCCTTGCTTCAATTCAAAATCTTCCCAACGCAAGGCTCATAATGCAGGAGACCAGACTGACACAGTTTCACCCTTGCCACAACGTGGGAAACATTTCATTGAACTATTGTAAAAAGCAAACAGCAAATCAGAAAGCATTTTACAATCCACGTCTATCGCGTAAGCAGCTGTTATAGACTATTTCTTGGCCTTGACATAGACTGCAGTTTTCAATCAATCACGTGCACGTCAGCAGAATAATAATATTTCGACCGGCTTAATGAATTGACTTTTATCGACGTGAACAAAATTCTGATCCTGGTCATAAGAAAGATACATGTCAGCGACAAAAGGCTCACTCGACTGGACGTTTTCGTACAGCCGTTGTTTACAAATGTTTTTCGACTGGTACAGTCGTGAAGTTTCGTTGAGTATGACACTCCACGGATTTTTTTTTTACGTTTAATCGGTCACGTGTTCAGAAAACATTGCTGTACTCAATGAAACTTCAAATGTACCAGTCGAACAAAACTCGTAAACACCGGCTTAACAGTGCTTAACGAATACGTTCAGTCGAATGCGCCTATTGACAATCAATGCCGGCCAAGCAGAAAAGGGAATCGCCAGATTGAAAATCCGAATTAAGGTGCAAGAAATCCATTTGACTGAAATATTTTCGGGAAGAACTTTTTTCTTTTGCGCAGCTTTTTACGAGCTCAACGAAATCGTTCGGTCGAATGGGAATATTAGTACAAAGTGTACAACAAAGCCCAGGTCCTCCTATTTTCCACATTTTTATTTCTCAACAATAGACAAAAGTACAAACTATGAAAACATTCGTGTCGTCATATATAAAGATACAAAATTCTATCACCAATTCGTGGTAAACGATGTAGTATACATAATAAAGAATTCAACAACTTTTGACAACGAACATTAAAGTTAAAAAGGGCGTATTAACTTTCACTGCGTACAACACACGCTTCTGACAATCTTTTTCCCTTACTTTTGCTATTGACCACATTTTTTACTTTATTTACGAATCTATACTTGAAATCAGGGCCACTTTTCTCATAAGGCCCGTATATTTAGATCTATTACGACCCTCAAATTTTAATTCAGGTTATTATAAGATCCATCCTGGGTTTCCTCTTGGTTTATTTAGACAGACTCCAGGTCATATGAAACTGTGCTGGTTGCCATGAACGTATTCTGGTTTCCATGAACTTATTCTGGTTCCTATGAACTTATTTTGGTTCCTATGAACTTATTCTGGTTCCTATGAATGTATTCTGGTTCCTATGAACTTATTCTGGTTCCTTTGAACTTATTCTGGTTCCTATGAACTTATTCTGCTTTCAATGAACTTATTCTGGTTCCCATGAACTTATTCTGGTTCCTATGAACTTATTCTGGTTCCTATGAACTTATTCTGTTTTCACTGAAATAAGTCTGGTTTCAAAGAGCGTTTTCGGGTTTCCATGAACATGCTCCGGTTCCCATTAACGTACTGTGCTTTCTACGAATGTACTCTGGTTTCTATGGACGTACTCTGGATTCCATAACCTTATTATGGTTTCCATAACTCTACTCTGATTTCCCTGAACTTATTCTGGTTTCAATGAACTCATCTTTGATAATATGGACCCAAATGGGTTATCTTTTAACACTATTCGATCTATATAGGATATCTATGTCGCACGGAGTTTGATTGTGATCAAAGTATTTCCATACAATTGATGTGAGTAGAATTTACAATTAATATATTTTACAGTCTACCTTTATAAAGAAAATACACAAAACATGTGGCCAATTTTACCCACTTCATTGCACTCGAACAAAATTGTTACACAATTAAACTGAGTTAACCATCAAACAATATCGTCCGGATCCGATAACATTTAGTTCAAGAAGACTCATACCCTGTCTTTATAAATATACAAAAATATAATATTAAAACACCATATATCGAGTCCAATGTCGCATAGCAGTCGACCAGACCGTTTCATAATTACTACTGTAGCACTGCTCACACATAAGCCAAGCCCACCAACCACGCATTGCCTTTGCTTATTGGAGGCGAAGCTCAAGATACCATTTTAGGCTTATTTAACAGGAATTTGAATTCTGATAGTGAGACGCGATTTGGAGACTCCAGAACCAGGCTTTATAAACGAGACTGACTGTATGGAAGAATGTTCGTTATGTGACACGAGGAGTCTATCAGTAAGAAGTATGAAATCAGTCATTACCCAGTCTCAACGGCATAGTGACTTTCAGAGGAATTTCATATTGCCACATGACTCATTGCGCAAGAAATGGGCGATTTCGTTCGTTTCGCGCAGTATGAATGTCAGAATCTACTGATGCTTTATGGGTAAAATATAATCTCTGCCAAGTAGCATAAATAGAAAACCGGAAATTCGCAAATGGGAAAAGGTGCCCTTTATCCTTTTCGTGTTAGCTAAACCCCTTTGCCAGCCAGCTTCAGCAATTTATACGCCATTGAGCTTAAGCATGGTTTACCCATGATTCTATCCATTTCATGTTCTTCAAGATTTCTATATGTCTTTTTCAACAATTATCGCTGGCATAGTCACAATGCTGTTGAGATTGGGCAATGGCTGGTTTCATACTTCTGCTAAATAGACTCCCGATGACACCCATAACTGATTGCTGATTATTTGAGTGAAAACAAATTTAGCAAACCTGAATGATCTCTACATTTGACCATCAACTTCCCGTGAACGAGTGAGTCGCACACACAGAGAATACAGTTTCTAAAACGAGACTCCGAAACGATAGACTACAGCTGCTCCAGTAGATCATTTGATTTTTTTATGTTGTAGAGAAAGAAACAAGAAAAAATTATGCACCACACCAATTAAAAGTACGCGTTTTTAAATTGCGATGGCCAGCTTTCCTTTTTTCCACAATAGCTTTTTCGTGATCATTAAATATAGGCTATCAGAAGTTGTCGTGAAACGTCCCATGGGTAAGCACAGTATATAGATCTAATACTTCGGCTTAGTCTTACATCTATGCGTATCCTTGACAAAGGTTCGGAAATCTACACTCTAAACTCCGGTCAAAAACAATATGTAAATGATTTTTATTGGATATTTTTCTGTGGACGAAATTGCCATCAATGTTCTTTCGGCTGCCATAGAATTTTCTCGGCGTCGGCCAGATTGGATCTTGTCGAACGAATCTAGAGCTCTGATCTTCGCTGTATATACATGTATATTGAAGGCCAATGGTGGCAAAGAGTGATTATTCATATCATATCGTGAACTCTTGCTTGTGATCAGGAAGGTATAGCCCTTTAATTGCTGTACTCTTCTTCTTCTAGTGAAAATGGCGATCATGGTAGATAAATGTAACAAAAGATGCAATTTGAATGTGGGACAAATCATTCGGAGGTCGAAGAATAGATATGAATGGCATTTAAAAAAAAAACTAAATCAGATATATACATTTTATTTGGTCGCAGTTAGCGGGGAATCGATTCCCAGCCTCTACCAGAGTCATAATAGACTAAGCCGAACGATTAAAACTTTATATCCTTCTATCGTCGAGGCTGCTATCACAAATAGTCAACAATAACAAGTTATTCGGGCAAGTCAGCTGTATAAAATAGTGACAATATATAAAATATTAACATTTGCGCTATAACACTTCGTGTAACATGACACGAATTCACTTTACCAAATGACACACTGTTATCATATACATAGATGAAGAGAATGTTTAAAATTGTAAAAATAGAAGAATTTACCAATCTTTATCCAGTGACGTTACGTCAATTTAACAGCAACAATGAAAAGGACTGCTGATCTATACCAGCATGTCGGGGGATGTGACAACAATTGCGTAACACTAAACCACACTTTGAAGACATACAACTTCACAAGTTGAAGCGTAGTGATAAAAAAGTTAACATTTCTGCCTGCAATCCTGTACTGACGTGTCCTGTTAGTCATTCAACTTTCGGGTCCCCCCCTTCCCCCTAGTTTTTACATTAAACAGGAAGCGAAAAGTAGCATGCAGTTCATGTTATGCGAAATATAGGAATATGTACGAGATTTGCATGATCAAATGTAAGCTGTCAGAAAAAATTGAAGTTTGGAATTTGCTGTAGTCACCAGGGCCCGATTTCACAAAGCAGTTTTATACTTAAGTCAAAATGTTTAAAGGTCCTCACATTATTCAGTTTTGAATTTTAAAATTTAATACTTTAACATAATTATTATAACGTAGGTAAGTCACAATTACAGGTATTACTTTAAGGCTAAGTTCAGGTAAGTGACAAAAATTTCAAATTTAGTATTATGACTTAAGTCAGAAAATGCTTTGTGGAACCGGCCCCAGATGTTGTTAATAGGAAGAATAGTAGGCCTACCTTCAAATATGCCAATTGTCCCGTCAATTCCGATGATTGTAAACATGTCTAAATCCCAATACAATCATTACACTTCCGGTTACAATTTACTTTTTAAACAGCATAACATAACATAGAAAACCAAATGATACAAAGTGTCTCGTCCAATCCAATGACTGCACGCAAGCGCAAATCAAAATGCAATTCTGAAGAACGCCTCGAGTGTTATTAATTTCGACGGAACCGAGTAAAAACTGTCTTCACCCTGGCTATGTACACAATGAAGTACTGCTAGTACAGGTCATCAGTGTCAACACGATTAACTTACAGGAAAGACCCTTTATAGACACCAAATGTATATCTGAGCTGGTTTCACAAAGCATAATTTAACAGTTTTTCGTGTCACAAACCAGCTTTAGTTTGATCTAAAAAATCAGAAATTCGTCAAACTCAATATGTATATCATTTTAAAATTTAACAGTTGTTGTACTACTAAGCCATTAACAAGAACATTATCATGCGTTAAGCGTCCAAAATTTACATACAAAAACATACATCAATGAATCACTATTTTGAAATTTGTGGCAAGAAATAAATGTATCATAAAAGAACAAACAGATGAGGGGATAGTTTGGCGGGGAGGAGTAAATATACCCGCATAAACCGACACTTGTGATCCAAACTTCAAAAAGTATTCCTGACAGATTGATTAGTGTGACCCACCATGTTTTCTGTAATCGTAGATCGGCAGAAAAACAGTTCCACCATCCGTAGCGAATATTGGTTTCTTTGTATCTATATCCGCAGGCTTTAAACTTTTCAGATGGGTTTTGAATATGGTTGTTTGTTTCATTGGGGTCTAACGCCGTACTTGAGGTTATTTCACTTACATGGCGGCGTGCAAGCCCAATGGGTGAAGGCAACCCCCCTGGGCGCCACTGGTAATTCACAAAGACAACACAGGACAAATACAGTACAGCCACAGGACGTAATACAATGATATCACAAACAGATCGGCTTCACATTGCCCCACAGGTATGAGAGCACGAGGGCAACATGAGGCACCCTACCAACTCTCCGCGTGTTGAATATGAAAGCGCCAAATACAGCACACCTTTATAGAGGCCAGCGTCACAGGACTACAACCGCAGTCTACCAATTTGGGCTGCCGATCCTGTGGACAAAACGAGAGATCGTAACGGCCGTCGGGTCCATAACATTTTGAAACGTCTACCACTCGGAGGTTGCGATTGATCAGTTTACTTCTGTTAGACCAGCAAGCTTCCTCATGTTCGGATATCAGTCTTGGTCAGACTACATAGCGGTTCGGAGTTGCATTTGCAGTCCGGTTCTCGCGCGAGAAGTGAACCAACTAGCGAAACCTAGCCAAAGGAAATGGCTACCACATAGACCAGACTTTTTCGTTCTGGGTTGACTAGAACCCGCTTTTAGAACTGGAATGGACACTCACGGAATTCAGTGAAACATTATGACTAGGAACATATAAAGGTACGCCGCAATGATTATTTAAATGTCAGATTGAAGTCAATGATAAATACATACTATATACATTTAAATTTTTAATTCCTTTGACTCCATTGCCACTGTTTTGTTGAATTTCGATATGTTGAAACGCAGAAGTTTTTCAGCAGAAATTCCCACCATTTGGCCATGGGTAATTTACATGTGAATTTCGATCTCCGTTTTCAATTCCTTCACCATTGTGTGTCCACGAATTTGGCGAGAACATCAGCTTTCCAAGAGGCTCAAAACCTTTTTGTTCACTTCTTTTCATTCCCAAACTAAAAATAAACTTTAGTGACACAACATGTGCTTGAGATCAAGAAGTAATCAGTCGCCGTCATGTTTCAGGAGAAATCAGCTGTGAACTTACGAGATGACTTCCGTTTCTTTCCATCGGAGCAAAGTTTTTACTTGTTTTTTCGTTTTGCAATAACATATAGATAGAAGAATCACGATTACCATCAAAATAACACACGTTGTCGTTAGAATCCAAGTGGGTGACGAACGCATGACTGTCACCCGATTGGTCTTTATGACGTCATCAGTGATTATGTAATTTACAGTTCCCATCTGGTCTCTGTACATTTCAGGAACCTTCTTGTTCCAGAAGTCAAGTTTCTTGGGTTTCAGGTTGGTCTCCATGGTGATTGCCGGATGTTTGTCTTGTTTATACATTTTGCCATATAGTGGTCCATACATTGTATACGGCAGGAAGTGGAACTCCTCAGAAGGAACCATTGATGGAATTCTGGGAATAAAAGAGAGTATGAATAAAACTATAACGTTAACATCAGAATAAATCGCTATTTCTCTATTGCGTTGAATCCCTATCTAATTAAAATGTTATCTTTATCCACACTGGTTCTCTTTTATTGTGTTCTTGCAAGTAGATATGGTAAATATGTACACCAAACTGCGTCCAATGATGTTATTACGGGGTTCACAATAGGTCGCTAAAATAACTGCCCAATGAAAAGTAAGGTAACAATGTCAGTGAATGAAATTCCTATAGAATGTGAAAAAGTGACGACAAACGACTGTTACCGAGACCTTTTGTTAACAGACACATACAAGCATCTAGGTACAACAGCTAGGGTTTAATAACTCACAATCTTTTTTTTCTATTTTGTAAACGAAAAAGCTGTGCAGATAAATTTTATTATAATAATTCCTTATACTGTTGTGGACGGAATTGTTTTTATCATTAGTTACTTTCTAATGAACACTTTTTAGTGGAAGAGCCGGGCGATGAAAGATCTAGACCTAACTTCAACTTTCCGTGTTAAAAGATACATGTTGTCAGTGATCAAGCTACGATCTTTGCTTCAGGAATATTGTGGACAAGCGCGATTTAAACTTTTCTACGGCTGAAAAATTAACATTTTAAAAAACTATGTGTTGAATTAATCAATTTAGTGTATGTTGATGATACAATGATCGGCAAGCATACAGCAAAATCTTGGCTGTGATAAACGCAAAAAAATGGTAGAATTAACACAAGTTATAAAATAACTATAAAAGTTTATGTTAATCCGAATTTGGCTGCACAAATGTGGAACCTTTCATTGTTTGTGACGCTAAACAGAAATGCCAAAATTACACCAACGATCGCCAAATGTAACTTAGAAGAATTTTGATGTGTTTCGTTCCTTTTTGCTTCGACGAGTACAAGCATTTTTACCACGAGTGTTTATATGTTGTAAAAAAATAAAAATTTGCTATTTCTGTTTTTGAATTTTTTTTTTGGGGGGGGGGGGGGGGATAGATCAATCATAATGTGGTTTTATTCCTGCCTGTGTTATATTAAATTTTTGTAGTAATACATTAATGTAATTTGTTTGGTGAAATAAATGAAATGAAATTTTGACACCAAGCAAATAAATTCCAATAGCCCTTGACAAAAAATAAGAATTTTCAGGACTTTTCCAAAACCGTACAAAGACATATCGCATCACAAAAACATATCACATTTCGATACTTTACACTTGATTAAAGATGGAAACATTCCTATCTTTATGGATAAGAAACTATTTCCTGGAAAAGTCAAATCACATGTGTATGACTAGCTAAAAAACAATGAGCATTTAATATTATATGTTACATATTATATATTTTGAATAAATGGTCATTGGAGAAAGTAAAATTTGCTTGCCTTCACCGGGATTTGTGCCCGGGACCTATATATAGATATTGATTCCTAACGTTATACTTCATCATCCGAACACATGGTATCTCATACATATAGACTACTATGGAGATACCATGCGATATCTCATGGCTTTTTTGTGTTTTGGCCTAGCCTCAACTGCTGGATTTCTATTGGCAGCATACACCCAAAATACACCCCAGCTTTTCAGCGACGCTCTATCACACAACAGTCACGTGTATTTGTTTTGATAGTTCTTTTCAAACAGCTTCAGAATCCAACATTTAATTAAAACCGTCGCAGTCTTACCTTCATGCCTTGCGTACAGCCCGTCTGCCTCGAAAAGCTAATGGTACTTGATCGTTACAAAATGAGACTCCAAGAAATATAACGACGGGATTTTGATATTATTTAATCTGTGAATAGAAAACTTGCTCTTCATCGTGTTTATAAGTTATTTTTCCTGGGTCGTAGACAGCTACTCTCGTTGAATTGGCTTATTTCATTGGCCGGTGAATATAGCGGAAAACCCCAGATGGGACAAGATTATGTGCCCTTATTCGACTCCGATAACACGATAGAGATGTGTTATGTGCCAAAGTTAATACACATATGTCTTAAACTTGGCTCGCGAAGATGATTATACTCAGACGGTTAGAGCCCTGGACCTGCTGACCAGAGACCCGAGTCAAGGTCCCTCTGGATGCAAACACAAATTTCTTTCTCTAAATTAAAAATACGATAAAATTTATAAAGTTATAAAACTTTCCCCACAAAAAAAAACAGTCGGTTCTTAACATCAATACTATATGCCAATGAATGCATGTCTTGAACACGATTTGAACCCGGAATAATTGGCCCCCTGTACTCACCCGTACTTGATGTAGTTTGCCCACAGGGTTAGTAGCATACGGGCCATAGTGCGGTCGTTCTCCTCGTATCGGATTCGTGGATGTCCCGTCAGTGGAAATCCAGACAAGAAGAAGATCTCAGAGCCATGAACCACACCTGGAAGAATGACGTTAGATTACGTTTAATGCCTCTTGTGTTTATCATTGTCATGCTGACTTACATTTTATACTTATGTGATTTAATGTCCGGATGATCGTTATTTCGTTATTAGCATAGAATAGCAAGAGTTTTGGGTGAAGGTATCTCGGCCAATCGACACAAAATGTCTTTTGCGCATGTCACCGTTAAGTTCCTGAGCTTAAATGAAGCTTGATTTAAGGGGCAGTATTTCCTCTGAAGCTGAAGGACAGGCCATTGTAAATTAGATGGGGTTTGAAGCTACCTTCTTATGTCTCAAACCACAGACCTGGGAAATTTATCAAAATACACATGTTTTCACACAATTAAGAAAACTGCAATTTCTTATTAAATAATCAAGTATTTAGTTAAGTTAATCAAATGTGCATCTGACAAATGGGTTAAGCATTTCAATGTAGGTTGTGTGTGAACCCGCTGTACTCACCATCCCATTGGTCGAATACTGATCGATACTCATAGTTATACACGTAAACTGTAACGTTCCGGGCGGATAATATTTGAGCCAGAAGATGTGTTGGTGCCGTTATGAAATAGTCTCCAATGATCTAGAAAACATAACAACACACTCAATATTAAATAGCTAATATCTTAACAAATATGTTTCAATTTCTCGGTGATCTTGATTTGTTAAACAAAAATTTGATAATTTTCATTCATCCATTGTACAAGATACAGGGCATTGAGATATATTTTATATTAATAGAACTTAAGAAAACAAAAAGAATGAACCAAAACAAAAAAGATTGCAAATGGGAGAACAGAAATGATACAATTATAGATATATAGATACTCTGAGATACTAGTTTCTGAATAGATCTAAATCTCGAACTCGCATGGATTTACTTTCATCGTATGACTGTGTTATCTACGTGTTTATTGTTTAAGCCTACGTCTGAAGGCTATTCTTGTGTTGATATGATGACGTTATTCGAGCTACATCATTATTAAAATCTAATAAAATGCTTACAGCCTACGAAATTTGAATTACTTGCAACCTGTCAGACAAAAAAGG
>JAVFBX010183992.1:0-14165 GCA_034783855.1 Mopalia kennerleyi | reverse complement strand
ATTGGTAAACGTAATCTACGGCACAAGAATAAACTCTAAACATGGCCGCTCTCGTAGGAACTGACGCGGACGCTATCATAGAACTTATTGGATTCGGAAGGTGGCAGTTTATTCAAAGCATGTGGCTCTTTCTGTTTTACATTGCCTGGGCTAACACAACTTTTAGTGTCGTGGTTCTAGGTAAGTAGGCAGAATATATACATATTTTAATATATTTATATTTCAATATAAACTTTCATAATGTGTATGTCTTTAACACTGTAATGCGTGCTAATGGTACATGGTTATTTGTCTGATTCCGATGCGATATATCTAATACTCTAACAGTACCTTATGCTAAACTAAGCATATATCTGTCACGCAAATCGAATGCTTTAAATAATCATTCATGACATCTCACTAGGCCGTGCTATTTATTTTTCTCCAATAAAGATTGGAATCATTGTTTTTAATCTTAGTCGCCAAAGTGATTCTTTACATTTAAAAGTATTTTGCTAGTTGCAAATAATTATCATTTTTGTAAAATACTGATTTTAGCAGTAACTTTGTAAATAAAAATAACTAATATGGTTAATAATGTGTGTCATTCCAATGATCTAATTATTGCATCCTCATTTCTTAGTAACGTTGAATTTTTTTTTTAAAGGTAATATAACGTCAATATTCATTTATGCTGAAACGAAAACTGCATTTGCTGCAAAGCGATAAAGCTGTCTACGTTTTGTTCTATTAACGGGGTAAATGTTCTGTATAGCGATATATCCGTTTCTCGTTTTAATTGGTGTTTTAGAGGTCACCAATACTTATCATCAAACCATGTGGACTATCATAAGCATATACACACCAAGTCGGTGTTAATTTAACAGAAACCATACAGTGACCTTTCGTGACTTACACCCAGACTTTCATTCGACGAACAACTACAGCAATTACCTGAAAGGGAATTTGTTTGGCTAGGGTTAGATGTCGTATACGCGAGGGTATTTTACTTTTCTGACGACATTTTGTCCATTTCGTCGCCCTGCCATACTTAAACACGGTTAAAGTAATCGGATATCAACCAATTGATACAGCAGTCTATGGCAGGCCGTTTTATCACTTCTACTTTTATTCTACAGATGTTGAATTCTTTTTCACATATGTAAAATAAATGACTTTATTTTATATATGCGAAAAAGAATTTCACATGTAAAACTAATTATTTATTTTAAGTGAAAAGTATTTCACTTATGGGGAAAATAATTCAACATATGGGAACAAGAATCAGACATTTGTAAAATTCAACATATGTGGAAATCTTTTACACTTACTTAAACTAAAAAGGTTAGTGGAACTCTTTGTAGCTATGTAAAATGAAAGCATCGAAGACCCCCCCATTACAGACTTCTCCGTCACAGCCTGAATTTGGCTGCAATAAATTTGCTTAAACAGTACAATCTGATCAGAACACAGCGCGTTTCGCAAAGCATTTGTATTTTCTAGCGAAGAATAAATTGTCGCCTGATATAATATATTCTCTTTATTACTCACCTTAATTAGCAAGAGAATGTATGGTTTTGTGTTTCAGCCCTTGTTGGATATAAATATACGAGAATGTTCGACTTTTGGCAGTCTGTGCTCAATGACCTATGTATTACATAAGTCATTGTCTGCTTTTTGTTTTGTTGTTGTTGTAATCTTGCTGCAGGGGACTATTTCCTGATCGACTCCCTCGACTTGGGAGTGTGTCCGTCTGAGACTAAACCTGTATAGCATGTGGAATATACCCATAGCGTCTTCTTGAAAGTGTACACAAGACAATAAGAGCACAAACGAAGGCTGGATACGGTCCCTTGCTGTGGGAAGAAATCATTTCTCAGTTTTTTTATTAGTGGAACTCTTTTGTACATATGTAAAATAAAAGTTTATTTTACATAAATGAAATTCTTTTTCACATATGTGAAATAGTAAGGTTTTTGTGTTATATTTTACTTATGTGAAAAAGAATTTTGCATATGATGAAAGAATTCTTCATAAGTAAAATAAGTTTTTATTTTACAATGTGAATTGTTTTTCACATAAGTGAATTTGAGTGTGTTCTTATATACATTAGAGCGATACAGCTGTTGTGACAGACACATGTGTCGGGTCTGTTGAAAGTTAAAATCAAATACTTTTGTTCCAGGGTTTGTTCCAGAGTTTTCATGCCTACAGCCTTTTAACAGCACAGACTACGATTATATGAACAACGACCTTGTGTATGACAATCAGTGCAATTGGTACAACACCACTGCGAACAGCTCTGAATCCTGTCCGCAGGGCTATATCTACAGTGAACCAAAACATACATCAATCGTGAGCGATGTAAGTTATCTATGGATGTCATCTTATACAAACTAACTTCAAATAATATAATGTTTACCAACCACATTTTTACATGAGATTTTTCACACTCCATATCCGCCTCCTCTGTGGGGGAGCGGATGGTCCATTTACCATTAGCAGGCCCTGCAAAACACTCTCCCGGCGGCCTCGGTCGATCGTAAGAGGCGAGAAAAGAGGCAACCTGTGTGGCCATGGGTTGCGTCCCGTGTCGGAGGAGAATGAGATCCTGGTGACTGAGGGGTAATTTGACTGGCAAAAGGGTGCCACATAGCCATGTTGCTCCAACACGTCACTTTGGCTCAATATTATCTTAGATTGGTCACGCTCGAGCCCTGAAATGATCAATTATTAATTCCATCGTAATTAATAAAATCTAAGTTGAACATTTTTAAAAATTAAACAAAAGGGTTATTCCACCTTACCTTAATTTTTAGATCATTGCAGACGGCGATGGCTCAGGGATCAATTAAGTAGGAAACAACACAATTTATTTTCTGGTTCTGCAGAGGAACAATTCCCCCCTCGGTGGAGGACAATTTTATTTTTTAGTTTCCTATTTAAGTATACCACCCATGGAACCCTCGTTACCTGCTCCTGCTGGTTACGGCAGGAGGGGTCTCGCCCTTATTGGTTAAACCGTGGAGGGTGGAGGGCATGGGTGGTGAAACCAAAACTAACACTCTCATGAGCAGGAGATGAGAGACACACTATCTCCAACACTATTTAGTACAAAGATCAATAGCTTAGCTGTAGTTTTCAACCAGGGTGTTGAGGGCTCTCTGCATGTAGATGATCTACTAATCTGCTACAGGGCTATCAATATGAACATTATACAACAACTTCAGCTAAGTCTAAATAAAATTGAGAAATGTGCTTCAGGAAATGGATTTAAATTTTCCAGTGCCAAGACTGCAGGGATACATTTCTGTAACAAGATGAAACTGCATCCCGATCCTGAGCTAAAGATATATGGCAAACCCATCAAGATAGTTGAGGAGGCCAAGTTTCTGAGGCTGATATTTGACAGTAAGCTGTCATGTATCCCCCACATTAATGCTCTTAGTTAAATGTACAAAGGCTCTCGACATAATCTAGGTCGTGTCGGGCACCGATTGGTGTGCCGACCTTCTGTATTATTAATTTATATAGATCTCTGGTTCGCTCCAAACTAGACTATGGCTGCATAGCCTATGGCTCAGCACGTGATAGCTGCATTAAAACCCTGGACCCAATCCACCATCAGGGTCTCAGGCCGAGTCTTGGGGCGTTCCGTACATCACCAGTTCAGAGTATATATGTCGAAGCCAATGAGCCACCCTTATACCACCGAAGCATAAAACTTATTCTCCAATCACCAGTTCAGAGTATATATGTCGAAGCCAATGAGCCATCCTTATATCACCGAAGCATAAAACTTGTTCTTCAATACGCTACAAAATTAAAAGCATACCCTGGTAACCCTGATTACAACTGTGGTTTTGCTCCAGCATTTGCAGATTGGTTTGATCGCCGTCCTATGAAAATTGCTTCATTTGGGTTGACCATAAGACCAAATCTAGCTATGCTGGAATTATTTCAGAAGAGATAGCACCTGTTTTTTCCCCGTGTTCTCCGCCTTGGCTGTTTCCAAGACCTACACTTCTATTTGACCTAAGGATCAAAAGAAATCGGAAACATGTCCGCTTCTTTTTCAGCCGAGATTTGGTGAGATAAGGGAGGGTTATAAGAACCACTCCTTTACCTACACCGATGGAACAAAGATTAAGGATAAGGTGCCAGCTGCAGCCCTTTGGTTGCAACATGTTGCTTCCCTTCGTCTCCCTTCAGCTTCATCCATCTTCTCTGGTGTTTGACTGGCTTTAGACCTAATCTCCAAGCCCCATCTTCAGAAAGCCGTTATCTGCAATTATTCGCTGTCTTGCCTTTCAGCTATCGATAGCTTCAAGGTCATGCATAGCAATCCTGCAGATCCTCAACCAATGTAAAGGTCTAGAAGCCAGTGGAGCAGGTCCTTTTCTGCTGGATACCTAGTCATCTGGGTATCCCCGGAAACACAGTTGTAGACAGGGAAGCAACAAAAGCCCTCAACATGCCCATTTCTCAATCTAAAATATATTATAAAGATCTTAAGCCCAAAATGTCTAAATACATTTTTAGTCTTTGGCGGGATGTATGGGACGGACAAGTCCTGGATAAACTTCAGGACATTCATCCTGCTGTTGGTCAGAATTTTTACTCCTACGGAATGTCACGAAAGGACCAGGTGGTTCTAACGCGATGTTAGAACCACCTGGTCACCTGGCCACCTCACAAAAATGCACCTTCTTGATAATGATAAATCAGAACCCAAATGTGAGGTTTGTTGCTGTGTGTACGACATCAAACACATAGTGGTTGTCTGTTAGGTAACAGTTCTTCACAGTCACCTCTATGAAGGACTTGTTTGACAACATTGCTGGCGATGTTGTCATCAAGTTTCTTTAAGGGATTGGGATGTATCATAAACACTACTAAATAAGTATATAAAATACAAGATTTGACATTTGTCACGCCTCAGCGTAGCTGACATACCGCGAAATGTGGCGTAAAGACTAATCAATCAATCCACATCCGCCTCGTCTTGCTGGTCCTCCTGTAAATGTTTGTTTGTTTGCTTGTTTGCGGTTTAACGTCGTACTCAAGGGTATTTCACTTATATGACGACGGATTTTCCACTACACACTGGTCCTTACCCATATATGGTGGAAAACCGGGATGAAACCTCGTAAAAACCACCCCCGCGATGGCCGGAGCCGCATCTTGCGACTCACTCATTTACCTTAGGGTCGACATACGGACTTGATCCCGTGAACGGTACATCGCAGTAAGCTTTAGAAACCGCACTCGCTAACCACTAAGCCAAAAATGCCGAGTAGAATAGTCCTTGAACTAGTAAAAGGTGCCTCATTTTTTTAAAATGTTGATCAGAAAGATCCCAGTGGATTTTTTTGTCTATCCCACTTTGGAAAGTCTTTAAAAAATGCAAAATGCAAGAAAAATCCAGGACGAACTTGTCAAAAAAATGAGGCACCGTTTATTAGATCGCATTGTGCCCTTTATCAAAGAACGAATTGTTTTTTAGAAATACGCCTCGGAAAATGTCGAATCTGCTTAAAATTGATGTGCCAGAAATAGGCATTAGGGTTTTTCGAGTTGAATATATGATCATCGGAAAACTAAATTATAGGCACCAATTTAACTGTTTGTAATTAGAATTTCGAATGATTTTTTTCACTAACATATAGTTTGCTTACCTAACTACCAATCCAAGAAATAAACAAAATTTGGTTCATTTTGAGCCCAAGTAGTGCAATAAGACCTGGGATTAGGCGCCATTAATCCCAATTCGACATGCTTTGAGTACTAATGATTAATATAACAAAATGAACAATGCAAATAACATAAGCAAATGGCTCAGGAATGGAACAATGACTAAAAAGACGAATACGATAACGTTTAACAGGTTTCCCTATAGTGTAACCGGAGAAAGTGTGTCAGAGTCGTATAGATTGATAAAGACATGTACCAACTTCCATAACTATTCAAATAAGTCGCTCATTGAACAAATGACCAATTCCTTATAAATTTGATACTTCCACAAGTCGCTGTTTTACATCATTTCTGTAAAATAATAGTAATATCTTCTCTTGATTCATCAGTGTTTTCATTGATTGGCTGTTTATTTCGTCATATCACAAGAAAGCAATGATATCAAACAGAAATAACAAACATAATAATAAAGATTATTAAACAATTTAAATTATGGCACTTGATTTCAGGGTGTCCACTCTATATCCATATCCGTGGGGGACCCCGCCTAATCCACCAACGTCATCGTCAGTGAGAAGACAACGTCGGCCAACCAGGCGAGTTGTCTCACGGAGATAGAATGATAGGATTTCCAAGACGATCGGTGCTTGGTTTTAATGAAATAGGATTTTAAAGAAAAAAATAGTATTTCAAAATAAGATCCGGTGAGAGGAAAACCCCTGGGGGCTTGTGTTGTCCCTTTAGGATTTCAAATTTCGATATATGTACTAGTATTGAATAACTAGTATCAAATATTATTACAGAAAATATATTGGAAGCAAGGTGGCGAAATTGTTATAAATTTATATTAACGAGTAGTTAAGGTAATAACTACTCGTTCAGATTCAGTAAAGAGTAAAAAAGATAACCTTGCTCGTTCCTACCTGCAGGAAATAAAACAAACATAAGCTGGGTCAACTGTTACGTGTATTGAGTTTAAGAGCTGACATTTGACTAACGATATCCGTACCTTGCAGAGAAGAAAGGCTCTCAAAGGGACATAACTGTTCCATGATAGAGATATCAATTTCCTATGACTTACAATGGACACTGTCTTTCTTAAACACCTATACTTCGGTTAAATGATGCTGTTAACAATTTTGATTCTGCGTGAATGTTAAACACATGCCAACAAATTCTGTTTTTATGGTTTACAGTGGGATTTGGTATGTGGGAAGTCATTTCTGTCGGAGTTGTCCCACAGCGCTATGACGCTTGGACAAGGAATAGGCCTTTCAGTTTTCATGCCACTTGCTGATAAGTTTGGAAGAAGAAAAGTTATTCTCTTCAGTCATGCTGGTTTTGGCATAGTCACTCTTGCCATTGCTTTCGTTCCCAACATTTGGGTCTACATGGCTGCACGTGTGGCAATCGGAGCGCTGATTTCGGTAAGGTATATTATGGATAGGTCCCAATGTGGTTACTGTTTTCAAGTAACAAACTAAGTAACCTAAGCAATACTTGACTCATTTCTGTGTTAATTTGAATTGTATAAACAAGATGGAATTATTTTCGGTGCTAATGTGGTTACTGATTTCAAATATGTAATAAATAAGTAATAGTTTGAGATAATCAAACTATATAAACAAAATATAATTAGAAAAAAGATGGATGGATGTATGGTTGGAAGGGTGGACTGACGGATGGGTGAATATGGGATGGGTGTTAGCTGTAAGGGCTGGAAGTAATCGCGCGCTGATGTTTATATTTTTGTCGGAATGTGTTTTGTTAATATAGGGACCATCCATGGTGGGTTGGGTGCTTAATGTTGAGTTATTTGCCTCGAGACACCGTATTTTGATTGGAGTGGCGGGCAGCGCGGTCTGGGGTGTTTCTGCCTTGACTGTTCCTTTGATTGCATATGGAATGGATGGTCAAAATTGGCGACACACACAACTAATATTCGCCTCGCTTACACTGGTGTGGTTTGGGCAAGTCATGTAAGTTAACATTTTCGTACATTAGCCCCAATTATCTTAGCTGTTATCCTTTCTTTTAGTGTTATGAAGACAATTGTTTTATCTTCACTTCTGAAATTATATACGATAGCTCGACAAGCGTTATAAAACAAGAGTTTTATATGGAGGGAAAACACACGGTAATCATTTATTCGTTTCTTTTAGTATATTAGAACCACCTGAGCCGCAATATTAATTTCCTGTATAAGGGGAGTCTTGAGACGTCCCTGATCCCTTTACAGAGATTATTGTAGGCCCAATATTAAATTATATATAATCCGAGAGATGAAAATCTTCCCGGTACAACCCTGATGCCGCGATGAGACCATATGTCGGCTCGAGAACAGTATCTTCTCCTAAAGAGGTCTGGCAATAACAGTCAAAAGGAACCTATTGCTGGCCAATCGACTTTCCTCTTCGCAAAATAACTGACGACACAGCTTTCTGACTGCAAGACGGTTCAAACGGGTCAATCAGTGTTTTATATCATTCTTCAATATCGACATAATTCATTTTTTATATTTTTGTTATTTATCCGATGCTGGATCAACATGATTAAATCCCAACAATAGATCATTGACTAGCATATTTGTTGGTCGAACCCGCGACCCCAGAGTTGAGGGTGATATGTTAGCACTATAGGCCACTCCGCCACGGACGCTCCGAATGCAGCTTATATCAGCATACCCAAGTAAAGGGTTGTATTGTAACTAGACAAAACATATCTCATCCCAGCGGCAATGTTATTAATTATTTTGCATAGACCTTCTCTGTAAGCTATTGACCAGTTTATGCAAGTTAAACCGTTTATATGTTTTCATTCTCATTCAACAGAACAACCCGTGAATCTATTAGATGGTTGCTGGCCAACGGCAGGAAAAGAGAAGCGCTCAAGATTATAAAAGCCGCCGTGAAGACCAACAGAACAAACACAGAATCAGTAAAGATCTTATTATCTGAACATTTTGCTGAATTCGATTCCGACATTTTACTGGATTTAGAAAAGCCTATTTTTCTGAAGACACTCAGTAAAAACCAAACAGACACCGGGAACAATGCATGTTTGAAACGCCCCGAAATTAATACAAATGTTCATGATTCAAACGTAAAAGACAACTCTATGGCGAATTTGAAACCGAGTACAAAACTAGTAACGTGTCAAAACTCTAATGAAAACATAATGGAGAATAATGCACCTGTTTGTTTTGATGATTCCTCCGAAAAGAGTGGGAAAACGCAATCTGTTTCTGTCGTACAATTATTTAAACACCCTGTACTACGACGAGTGACTGCAATAATGGTTTTTACATGGTAAGAATATTAGTTTAAAACGACCATGATGTTGCTAAGGGTGCAGTTTTTTGCTACATTGCCAACTAGGTGCTCTCTGGGGAAAGAGGCAGCTAAAAGCCGATCTGGTCTTTTGTGACTTTTTATGTCATGGCTTTTGTGGCTTTTTATGTCATGTGAGTGTATTGTCTGTCATTTTTCGTTGCCAGTAAACCAGATTGTGGTTTCCTTCACCCATTGACCTGGCACGCCGTAATGTTGGGGGAACAACATTTTGTATAGCGTCAAACTTAAATGGGACAAACAAATCAAGCGGCAGCAAGAATACACAAAACAGATTTTTAAGCCTTATTTGTATTCATCTGACGCCTGTATTTTTCATTCTGCAAACTGCTAGAACTGTACCATTTAGCTCTATTGATGTCATAATAGTACAATATTGTGAGTAACGGATTAAGAATTACAGTCTATAGATCGAGAGCACAACAATGTCCATGTGGCTGGTAGACAATGGCTGTCCGATTAGAATACGATTCTTCGCGTCGTACTCATCTTGGGGGCCAGTCGTTGTCTGTCTAAGAGCGTTGTCGTGGTGTCGTAACATGTCGTAGCGACAAAGCACGAGTTTATCAATATACATGTACCACTGCACCAACAAGAACCCATTTTTGTGTCAGATGGTACCTGTTGGTTATACGATTTTTGTATTTCTACAGAACAGCCTATTTATGTATTCGAGGTTGCCGAAGTTGAGATTGAGAAAAACGAACTGATGACGGAAATTTCGTCCAAGTTCCTAATCATATACCCATTGCACTACCGTGCCAAACTTTGACGGCGTCTTGCCAATGGGAAAAAGTAAACTTACGGTAGACTGTTGATGGCGAATCGTACTGTACATCAGGATCATTGACCATTCATCCTTCAAATCTTGGGCTCCATCGCTCCAAACATTACCTATTTCAGACAGTGACATCAGGCTGAACTTATTCTAAGTTTCGTGCTAACTTAGCCATGTTATATAATTTTAAAACGGTATATAATTAACAGGTTCACAGATTCGCTGACCTACACAGGTATCAATATGCTGACCTCCACTATGTCAGGCAGTAGGTATCTTAATTTATTCCTCAACACAGTTGCAGAAATTCCGGGAGCACTGCTGTTGTGGTTCCTTATGATAAGGTAAGAGATTATGAATTCTGTAAATTGTATTTTATTATGTCAGTGATATTAAGCTGGTAAAGGAGGCTGTAACAGATAAAATGGTAGGGAAAAGCGCTTCTTGCATGTTAACGCTGGAGTACGTATCGCAAGCAAAGTGAGACGGACTAAGTAAGATTGTAGTTAATTTCTGGGATCATAACCTAATGTTATATTCTTCGCTTAAGGCCAAATCTTTGATTCTGCAATTGTTGGGTGACAGTGATGATCAAGTCAAACGATTAATATTAAGAAATAAAAGGTGTTTCGGGCATACAAATATGCAAAAAGAAAGAAATGATTTATATCCAGCTTCACGACAATGGATTTAAAAAACCCATATCGAACATTTTCAGTGCCGCTATTTGACTGTCTTACAGGGACGATTCAACAATGTATCAGCATGGGATGTGTTTATAAAATAAATAATGAATATATACCAGTGCATCGTAGCTGTTTGTGGCCTAATTGACCAGCAAGGGTGATTACAATTAAAAGAACAGCTACTCAGTTTGCTTTTCTGAAGCGTTGTCTTCCATGATGGTCACGTGATTCCCCTGGCTTACCCTGCTCTGAAGCTGGGAAACTGGGGGGCCGGATGTGACGGCACTATACGCGTGAACGAAGCCGTGGTACATCCGAGTTGACCGGGGTCATGTCGGAACATCCTTCGACACTTTCCGTACCGGTACAGTTATCTCGGACGTGAATGGAAGCAATAATATTACACGAAAACGTGTAATGTTCGCCGGATGTTTTGAACGCACATGCGTGGAAATCAACTAAAGTACTCCGCGGATTTGTATTTAAAAAACTCACATCAAGCACGCCTGTTTCTCGGGTAAAATCTCATTTAAACAAAACACTCTTCCTTTTTGTGTATGACTTGTTGCAAATAAATCAAATTTCGTTCGCCGTAAGCATTTTAATAATGATGTAGCTCCAATGACGTCATCATATCAACGCAAGAATAGCCTTCAGACGTGAACAATAAACACGTGGATAACTAAGTCATATGATGAAAGGAAATCCATGGAGTTACCTCTGTTTCGTTATCCGTTTGACAAGTGAAATTTTTATTTACCATGAGCAAATTAGGAACTTAGGGAAATAAGGAATATATACACTGTATTTGTAAGCCACAACGGACATCTATATATTTTAGCGGGAGTACATGAAACAGCATATGGGACCAGATCGAACTCTAAACTGGAGAGCGATGTGGACTATATATAGGTCAGTAGGCGTAACCAATGAATATTCTATAGTTACGACCGCCATTGAAACCCGCTCATCAGACATTACTTTACGGGACGGAAATGGTCGAGGTTTCAAACATGGACCGAGGTAATACGCGCGAACGGAAAAAGGGAGGCCTGTGCAGACTCGGGGAAGCCCGAGTGACTCACGCAAACGCAACCCTCGTAATTAAAGCACTCCGTCTCCTGGACGTGGGTGATATAGGCGGGTATAATAGCGACACTTTGAACTGAACTCTATATTCTATGAGCTCAGACATGTTTATGCTATCTGCCATAAATAATCCGCAAACAAGACAGAAGGCTGTTGAACAAAACACAGTTCTGTCTGTACTGAAAAACTGAGCCAAACGGTGATCGCTAAGCTGACGTAACGTCCTGAGGTCAAGGAGTGTAGAGAAATAACACAAATAGGGGGAAATAAACCGTTTCATGACCGTGAAGGAATCCGGTATGTTGTTTTATATTAAGTAAGAAAGGGTGTAAGGGTATATATCAGCATTTCAGGTAATGATTAACAAAATAATCTGTAAGTTGTTCAATTCTTTTTACTGACCAAAACATTCTATTGTAGAGGTTTGATCGGTTCACACTGAATACACTGAGTAAACCGAACGACGAATGTGGCGGATTATTAAAAGTTCGGATTTATTTTTGGTTAATGAATATTCAGCCTTTCTAATTATGTTTATAAAAAGGCAATTCGGTTTAACAAAGGTCTTTTGGGCGGGATTGTTTATTTGTTGTGTTGAAAAAAGTGTCAGTGTCAACGCGATTAGCAGCATTCGGTTTCCCGCTGCGCGTCGTGATCTATATGTAAATTACCAAACATCACACCACAACAAAACGAAAGCGAGCACAAGACCAATGGGTTCCGGTTTAATACAAACAAATCGACGATTTACGGTTTCGGTCGCTACTACCAGCCTTCTCAAAGCACGAGAGCTGATACAAACAGTCAGAACAGCACAGTGAGGTGATAACATGTATGTTCTGGTTTTCCACTACCATTGCGACAATTGCACTTACAATTACAGCAATTACAGTTGGACGTACATGACGTGGACGGGTGTGTGGGCGGACAACGCGTTATACGACATCCCACTGACATGGCAAAGATAAGCATTAAGTGTAACCTGGTAAAATACCAAATAATACCGTAATAATGTTGACAAATGCCACTTCATCTTCCCAGCTGAAAGAATTACAAAGCTGTGTGTCCACACTCCATCCACCAAACCTTGCCCATTCTAGAACGTTTGGAGTTCAGCACCGCGTAAACCGCGATTTTTCATGATGATCACTTAATAAAGCTGTCTAGATCTGTGTCCATCAGCTCGCCTAAGTCAAATTCCCTCGGGTCCGTTTTTAATTCAATGAAGTGGCGGGATTGGGCTTATCGCGAAAAGCAAATGCATGGGCTACAATGTAATAGTTCGGTATGTTAAATCGTAGCTTTTCTACGGATACAGGCATTATTCCAATCTAGACCCCACATAAATTAAAATCCTTTCCTATGAAACATATGTTACGTTTGCCTTCCTTCCAGTGAACAACATCAGCCTTCTTGGCATGACTATGTGACACACACCACAGCAACAAGATTTCAAGATTACCGATTTGGTCAGATCCATTAGAAAAATTGAAGCTTACTAATGGAATTAGTGTGTGTTAAGTACATCGAAGTAGGCTTTAGTAAGCGCGCTCGCTTACCACTAAGCCGCGGGCCCTTGGCAATTAGTAAATATCATACGTTTAACATCCTTCCAAACCTATTAAATAAATACCCTAATCCGTTCTTGGCAATCTATAGCTTAAAGTTGTTTTTTTCATTTCAAAACAGAATGTGGGGTTGACCAACAGGCATAGCCTATATTAACATCGTTCCAATAATACAAAATATTTACATATTGAGACATTTATCAATGACAGACAAAATAATTTGTTGACCAGAATTATGACAACAACAAAAAACCAGTTATAATAGCTTGAGGAAAAAATACAGTTCATATGTTTTCAACCATTTTTTGAAATTGTATTGGGGATATCAATGTATACGCTAAAATTAACAAAACAATTATCAATCTATGCTTTACGCACATATCCACGATGTGTGAGTAATTTGACCTGACTCATACAATGAACATGCTTTTTTAAAATGCTCGCTGTCTTCCACGTCGTGGAAGACACACCGAAATCTTGGAGAGTCGAGAAAAATGCCGTTTAAACACATGGACTTTTATCGAACTGCATCTTAGTCTCAATTGAGATATTATAATTTGTAAATGACGTTCTCCGCTATAGTATAAACAAGTCACGTGTACATCATCAGGATCATAGAGATTTGAAAGAACCAAGATACGTGGCATTTCGTAGAGCAATCAACGTCATTCCATAAAGAAAGGGTGGATGCCATATATGAATTGTGAAATGCTGACACATATAACAAGAGGGAGCTTATAACTTTTTTGCATTCCGCAAAGTATGAGAAGAAAGCTCTGATACTAGTTGGAGCAATAGTCCATAAAGGTATTGCGGCGTGTACTTATTTATCCTTTGATATAATAAAATAAACAATGTGACGCTGTCTGCACTCTTGAAGTGATATACACTCTTCAAAAAAGAAACGCAAAAGAGAATTTGAAAAAGTAGCTTATTGTTTTCACACCGCACGACCAAATACACATGTTGTAATGATATATATTTGTTTCTAACGTCCATGTTAACCAAACCCTCGCTCAAA
>JAVFBX010183981.1:0-14169 GCA_034783855.1 Mopalia kennerleyi | reverse complement strand
TAGTTTTCTATGTTGGTGTGCGCTGGGATTCTGTGTAAATTTGAACCAAAACTTCAGAAATTTGTAAGACAATGGCTTGATAATTGACATTGTCTCAAGTTATTGACAAACTGGATGTGGCCTATGATTCCAATTCGGGTCACGAATCTGAAGGCAACAGCGATACATATACTACCTACTATGTCAGTCTGGGTATTTCTGACAGCCTTGGAAGTGTGTACGACTGTACGTTGATGTCAGTAATGAATTAAGTGATAGTGCTGTTATTGATTCTCATTAATTATTCAAAATGGCGATATGCAAATTAGGTCATGACCTAATTTTAAAAATTCAAGAACAGGCGATGGTGATAGAACTTTATATAAAATGTTTTTTGGTATCTTAAACTGATTTCAATGTAAAGCTGTTTGAAATTGTTATATCATAAATTGCCTATGTTGCTTAGCACTGGGGCAGCCAAAGCGTCTTCACGTCATGGTGGCCATTACACAATGTTTAGGTCATTGTTTCATCACTGTTTTTTAGACATAATGTATGTACACATGCAAGTTTGTCAAAAAGAAAATTATTGTAGATTTTTATTTAGTAAAATCCAGCACTTTCAAGGCCTGGAAATTACAGGACTAAAATCAAGCACTTTCAAGGATTTTTAAGGACCCTTACGAACCCTGAATATACTTCTGGAAATGATATGTGAGAAACATTGTTGTTTAAAAACTGGCAAATCGTGGAGCAGCAACACAACTTACAAACAACAGATTTAGATTTTGGTTGTCAAGATTTTAATTACTATCTATCCCTGCGCTGAAAAAAGCTTTTGCAAGTGTCCCTGAAGTAGGCCTTTTGAAAATCAAGGGCTGTAATTTATAACTTCTGGTAAGTGCGATCTTACCATCAGCATCTACTTCATTGATCATGTCCTGTAGTTCAGCTTCGGTTGGGTTTTGACCTAGTGATCTCATTACAGTTCCCAGCTCCTTTGTTGTAATGGTCCCATCTCCATCTTTGTCGAACAGGGAGAACGCCTCCTTGAATTCTGTACAAGATTTATATTGATATATTTATAACTGGAAACTATGACTGTGCTACCATCCTCTCGGAATAAGGATTGTCCTATCAGTCTTTGGAAATAATGTTTGTTATAAAAAGGCTTTGAAATCAATGAGCTTGATAAAAGTGCTTTGAAATAACTCTTGTGATAAAAACAATGGCTTAAAAAAATATATCGTCAACAAAATGCTTTGAAATAATGCTTGTCATAAAAAGATCTTGAAAAAAATGATCCTCATAAGAGGGCTTAAAAATATTGATCGTGAATAATATTTTTTAAACTAGACATTTTTTATTTTTGAATAATTAGAGCTTTACGCCTTACAATTGCTTTTATAAAAGGTTTGAGAGAAAATGATGGACTTAAAAGAGCTTGGAAACAATGATCATGATAAAAGTGCTTTGAGTTAGTGAACAAACCTCAACCAGTTTGACTTACCTGCTATCTGATCGTCTGTCATTTGTTCAGCCTGAAAAATTATATCAAATAATACATTTGAGTTTTCCTAATATTTATAAACATTTTCAAACGTTCCTTATTTGCGAATAATTAGAGCTTTACGCATTACAATTATTTTTATCCCGTGACTACTAACATGACAAATACCACCAATCAACGTTTAATACTAGTAACACGAACAATGAACGTTTAATACTAGTAACACGAACAATAAACGTTTAATACTAGTAACACGAACAATAAACGTTTAATACTAGTAACACGAACAAACCAGTAGCAAGACACGCAATAAAAACTACTGGGCGATTAATTAGGGGGATGCAATTAAACAAGGCTGCAAATTTACAATACAAGGTAAGCATCACAAACGAGTCGGTTTTGTATCCCCCCACACCCTAATCCTGAGAACAGCTGGGCAACAAAAAATAATATGCCACATCATAGCCTCAGTTTAAGAAGACACAGTTATAATACAGAAGTCATAGAGGGAAGCTCACCATTTTCTGTTTGTCTGTCGTCCTCTGTTCTCTTTTCCGATTTAAACCAAATAGTTTGGTAAACCAGACTTTCTAATATTTCAGACAAACGGCATTGTAAGATAAGACATGACGTTTGGACCCGCAATGCGGTATATTTTTCAATCGCCGGAAAGAGTTACAATACACTTTGTTTACGCTTTGTCGCTTTGTGTTCATGAAAAGCATTCTCTGAACTTTACGGTCTTTAAAATGGACAATGGCCTCTCCGTGACATATGGCTTCTGTTGCAAGGGAATTATAACGTAAAGAATTAAATACTTAACAACTGGGTCGCTAGGGTGGAAAAGAATATCCCACCCAAATGAGATCGTGGATTTTGCAGTTAATGTAATTTATGTTTGGAAAGGAGGAAATAGATATTCTCTGTATTTTAAATTGTATAAATAAGTTAAACGTATCATATTTGAACACAAAAAACCACTTGTTTGGCGATTCAAGCTGAATGTTGAGATTTAGGAAATAAGAACTGGCTCTAACCATACAAAGAGACTATTACTCACATTTCTAGAATGAGAACTAATCTTAACAGACACGACACATAGGGCCTACTGACCGCGGAAAATGAGAATCCATCTGACAGTGCGAGATGCTTGTTAATAGTAAGGGGCGTTAGAACTCTTTAATTGTGCAAGTTATATGCTGACAGTGGGGACATGTGAACAAATCTACCAGTACAAGGTATATGCTGACAGTGGGGACTTGAGAACACATCTACCAGTTCAAGCTATATGATGATAGTGGGGACATGAGAACACATATACCAGTACAAGGTATATGGTGATAGTGAGGACATGAGATCACTTGTACCAGTACAAGGTATATGCTGATAGTGGGGCATGAGAACACATCTACCAGTACAAGTTATATGCTGATAGTGGGGACATGACAACACATCTACCAGTACAAGTTGTATGATTATAGTGGGGCATGAGAACACATCTACCAGTACAAGTTATATGATGATAGTGGGGACATGACAACACATCTACCAGTACAAGTTGTATGATTATAGTGGGGACTTGAGATCACATCTACCAGTACAAGTAATATGCTGATAGTGGGGACATGAGAACACATATACCAGTACAAGTTATATGCTGATAGTGGGGCATGAGAACACATCTACCAGAACAAGTTATATACTGATAGTGGGGACATGACAACACATCTACCAGTACAAGTTATATGCTGATAGTGGGGACATGATATCACATCTACCAGTACAAGTTATATGCTGATAGTGGGGACATGAAATCACATCTACCAGTACAAGCTATATGCTGATAGTGGGGACATGAGAACACATCTACTAGTACAAGTTATATGCTGATAGTGGGGACTCGAGAACACATCTACGATTACAAGTTATATGCTGATAGTGGGGACATGAGAACACATCTACTAGTACAAGTTATATGCTGATAGTGGGGACATGAGAACACATCTACCAATACAAGGTATGTGCTGATAATGGGGACATGATAACACATCTAACAGTTGATGAGTTGATGGTACATGCAGTAGTTATCAACTGATGTCACCTGTAGTTATAAACTGATGTCACCTGTAGTCATAAACTGATGTCACCTGTATAGTTATAAACTTATGTCACTTGTAGTCATAAACGTATGTCACTTGTAGTTATAAACTTATGTCACTCGTAGTTATAAACTTATGTCACCTGTAGTTATAAACTTATGTCACCTGTGGTTATAAACTTATGGCACCTGTAGTCATAAACTGATGTCCCTTGTAGTCATAAACTTATGTCACCTGTAGTTATAAACTTATGTCACTTGTAGTCATAAACGTATGTCACCTGTAGTTATAAAATTATGTCACTTGTAGTTATACACTGATGTCACCTGTAGTTATAAACTTATGTCACCTGTGGTTATAAACTTATGGCACCTGTAGTCATAAACTTATGTCACCTGTAGTTATAAACTTATGTCACCTTTAGTTATAAACTGATGTCACCTGTAGTCATAAACTTTATATGTCACTTGTAGTCATAAACTTATGTCACACTTGTGCATTTCAGAAGAATCGAATATTTAATCCTCAAGTTTTTATTTTTACCAGAACGCACTTCCTTTCTGGCCTCTTGAATGTGGTCGCCAACAAGCAAGGGGAATATATTCCATTGTAAAAGACATTCTTAATATTGCTCCCATTTCAGGTTTCAATTTTCAGTCTCTCAAAGTATATTTCGGCAATATGGAGGGCATTTTTGTATAACCAAGCACCTCGACAATGCAATGATTCAACATAACGGATATATACTACCTTTAGTATAATAAATATTGTGTTCTCTTAACATATACCTATACATACTTATGGAACCATGTAGATATGCATTTACTTAACGCACGTACCTGTAGTTATATACGTATGTACCTGTGTAGGCTACTATACTACACTAGAGTAATCCTAATGCAACAATTATTGTAATACGAGTAGATTTTGATAATTTTAATGAAATAATCATGAATTGATTAGCAGGGATTTAGAAGTTGAGACGATAACAAAATAAGTGAGACTTTATGGATTTCAACTTCTTGATGTATTGATACGCAGCGTTACATTGCAGATACTAGCACCGTTTTCAAGCTGAAGAAAGTTATAGAATGAAAAGCATCATATATAGTTTCGGGCGGCACAGGTGTGAAAACAAAAAATGGACTGGTTCGGCTGACTTAAAGGCTACAGAGTTTGATAACAGTTGTGATATTGTTGTATGAATAGTTAACATTATTTAACTACATGTTTAATAAAGAAATAGAGTCCGATCCCGCTTACAAAGGGTTAAAATGTTACCTCTCCTTCATGTTTGTCGCTGATAGAAAAGGTCCCAAACACTGATATTAAAGAGGTCGAGTACATTAGGTACAACAAAACCAGGTCTGCTGCATGTTTGAGACTGTCCCATAGTCAGTTCTCTCTTATTGGTGCGTAAGTCATGATTCTCTTGTGATGACAAGCCATGACGTTTCAATCTTGAACATGCGGTATTTGTATATTATCTCCAGCATTGACATTCATATCGAGAGCCAGTGTAGTCGGAGTTCCTCCGTAAAATAAACAAATTGCTTGTCCCAAAGTAATAAATCGATTGATTCTTCCGCAGGGACAGTGTTCCCAAGAAATACATCGTTTGCTGCCTGCACCACGTCATTGTCCTCCAGGGATAGTCATTACGGTATGCACACTGCTGGCACTACCCTCGGGATTCACATCCTTTGATCCGTTCTCAAGGTCGCCAATAAACGCATGTATATACATTATTGCATGCACAAAGGTAATGCCCCAAAGCATACAATTAGTGTCTGTACACAGAGAGGGGTAGCGCCTACTGCCGTCTTGGTGGACTCCTGCTACTGACTGTACGGGTATCCTCTGTCATAAGAAGTATCAGTTAGCTCATGACTTTCATGAAATTAGTAACCTGTGAGCGATTTTCATTTGGTTTTCACAGCACAGTTTTATATATTGAAAAAAAATCGCCTTTTATGATGGCTTCTAACTCTTGCTCCAGATTTCGTTTTAATCCTCCGAGTCTAAACGGCGCAAAGAAAGTTATATGCCGCCTTTCATCAAAGTTATGTAGTCTGCTGGCAACTCCGATTGAAGTATCTTTTTCCGTTTGTGTATTAATACTTTCGACGCCAGTTCAGATGAACAATATACCGATTGAAACACTGTTTAAATGTGTTTTTAAATATGTAGAACAATTGTTGAAGACATGTAATCGATAATCTATTTGTGGCCGCAAAGAAGGTTTGCAGTGTGAAACCACATGATGTATTTCCGTCACAAAAATACCAATAGTTCGTCTCACCGTATCTAATTCTTTTTTAAATAACTAGAGCATGTAATTTCTCTTGACAGTAAAATTGTTCTATCACAGGAAGTAAACTTTTTATGCAGTGACAATTATTTTTCATTTAAATTGCTTGACAGATTTACCAAACTCAGTGTGACAGATTTACGAAACTCATGTGATTGACAACTGAGAATTACAGGAAAGCAGATCGTCAAAGAAAGAAAAGTGAGATAGCTGCAATGCCACAGACAGACAGACAGAACGAAATGCCACAGACAGAACGAAATGCCACAGACAGAACGAAATGCCACAGACAGAACGAAATGCGCTTCAAAAAAGTGTCCGACTTGTTGTTTCCAGACACCGTAAACACAAGACTGTTCCTGTTAAAAAGCAGTTCAAGCACATATTTGGCCAAATATATAAAACTCAAGCCTCACTTGGGAAAGCAAATCGTAAAGCCCTAAAAGCTTCGCCTAAAAGCACACGAAAGAAAGCAGCAATTGCAAGGTCCATTGTAATGGAAGTTCTACGAAAGAGACTCCATATCAAGAATTGTAGGCCTATAAAAGACATTTAGTTTCCCTGATTTATGTTTCGCCATTAAATAAGAAATGTT
Source organism: Mopalia kennerleyi (assembly GCA_034783855.1). Classification (NCBI taxonomy): domain Eukaryota; kingdom Metazoa; phylum Mollusca; class Polyplacophora; order Chitonida; family Mopaliidae; genus Mopalia; species Mopalia kennerleyi. The sequence continues at coordinate 7,675 of JAVFBX010183981.1, read as the reverse complement.
TTGCGAAACGCAGAGAGTGGATGTTCTTTTATGATCAGATCGTAGTTTAAGAGAAAAATTATTGCCGGAAAATAGACGCTGTGAGGAAGAAGTTTGTTATTGATGTCTTGGATGTTTTTATTTCCCATATCTACAAAAAAGTTCCACTCATTTTTTTTAATTTTGCATAAATGAAAAAGATGTCCACACTTGAAAATTTATTTAGCATCTGTCGAATTATTATTTATTTATGTTGAATTTTTTTCACATAAGTGTAATTCTTTTCCACATATGTATTATAAAATATTTATCTCACACATGTGAAAATCTTTTTCACAGATGTTAAAGTGTCTATACGCGTATATCTTTTTTACATGTGTAAATAGTTTTCACATATGTAAAATAAAGCCATTTATTTTACATATGTGAAAAAGAATTCAACATATGTATAATAAATATAGAAGTGATCAAACAGCTTGCCATAGTCATGTAGATAAAACACCCTGGAGTACGACATTGCGCCTAAATCAAACAAACAAACGTGTCAAATGTAGTTTCGCCATATAAAGGGAAGAAAATAAATATTAACAGGAGTAGGTTGTAGTTTAGTCCGGAGTGTGTATTGTAAAATTATTCTGGTAGTTCTATCCTGAATGCTAGTAAATACTATTGGTAAACAAACGTTATATCATGAGAAGTCCACCAAAAACTAGAATGATACAATTGGATAGAGTAAGATACACGAAGCGATTTACACGCGCCGAGCACCGCTTTTAGAAACCATCGGCAGTCTGCTAAGTTGTACATGGTTGTTTTGTGTTTAAGTTTCGTGAGCTCAGATCAAATCAAACTTTATTTATTGTCGGGAATACAAAGTTAAGCAAACTGTGGCCAAATACAACTGGTACTAACCTTAAAGAGTTGCAGATACTCTTAACGCTTAATAAAACAGATACACTGGACTTGAGGTTTGAGATTTACTGATAATGACGTTAACAAATCAATGACTTCGATCAAGAAAGACAGTATTGTCGTTTGCTTCAGTTTGACTAAAACAACAGATATTTGTAGATTGAAATTGACAAGCCACTGGTCTGTGTTGAAGGCTGAGCTAACCGGCTGGAGAACAGTGGATGATTTAAAACAATGACTTCTCGTGCCTCACTTCTTCTTCACAATTTATTGAGAGAACAAAATTGACGCGGAGCTGCTGATTTTTTCAAACATCTATTTATTCAGCGCTTTCAAAGTCTTTCCAATAAGACAATGACATAGACGAGTTATGAACCTACTTTTTTATACAGCACCTGTTGACCACAATCCAACCCGGACTCCTAGGAAGGGAGCTTAACCACAAACCGACCCCGGTTGCCAGGAAGGAAGGTTGACCATAATCCGACCCGGGTTAACAGGAAGGGAGCTAAACCACACTCCAACCCGGACTCTCAGGAAGGGAGCTTAACCACAATTCAACCCGGACTCCCAGGAAGAAAGGTTGACCATAATCCGACCTGGGTTGCCAGGAAGGAAGGTTAACCACAATTCAACCCAGACTCTCAGGAAGAAAGGTTGACCATAATCCGACCGGGACTTCCATGACGAACGGTTGACCATAATTCGACCCTGTCTCTCAGGAAGAAAGATTGACCATAATCCGACCCAGATTTCCATGAATAATAGTTGACCATTATCCAACCCGGGCCCTTAGGAAGGAAGGTGGGCCATAATCCGACCTGGACTCCCAGGGAGAATGTTTGACCATAATCCGACCCAGGCTCCCAGGAAGGAAGGTTTCAAATATTTAGACCCGACTCGCTGTCTTCAGTCTCATGACATTACATACCGGCATGTAGTATCTTGCATTTACAATTCACTTTTGATGAGGTCCATGATAAATAATTCACGTAGGAAGGCGAACCTCGGGGAATTGTTGGATTGATCCAACCATTAACTCACCTGGTCACCACCCTGGTTACATGCAAACCACGGCATGTATCCATTCATAATTCATTCATTTACCTATATTCCCCAATTAATAAATAATCAGACAGGTAAGGTTCATTGATGTGATAAAGTTAATATCAGTATCACCACCATTCAATCAACGCTTCGCATTAGAAATTAATACTTTGAAACCAGTCAGGAGGATTTCGTCCCAAAAAGAATTCGTTTTTTTTTTATAAATTAAGAAAATCCTTCTGACCGCTAAGGGTATGTGAAGACTAACTGCATAACAACACAAATTTATTGAAGACGTGTATGAATACAAATATAAGAATGATTTATTAGCGAAATAAGTACGGTATTAAATTGACTACATTGGTTGTGACGTGAGTCCCACAGTTAACGTCTTCAGCAAAGCCACCTGACATGTCTCCATTATCCACTCCCACCAACATCTACATTTTGTCTTGCATCATTACCTTGAACTCTGAAACATTGAAAAAGAAATCGAGTATAAAAATGGTTTAACAGAAAAACGGAAAACAAGTGACGCTATATATTTTCCAATCTATATAAACCTTAAAATTTAAACCCAGTCTTGCCTAATTCAAAATCGTTATAAGGCCTACCAGCACATAATTACACCACGTTTTTGTTGTACCCAGAGAAATAAAAATCGTAATAAATTGTGAAAACGTACATGTGCGGACAGAATGATATAATTTTGTAACGCTAAAAGACAAGAATTTGTCAACAGACTTAAGGAATCTAGATTAAAATATTTCTACTTCATTGAACAGAACAATTGTCTGCAGGGGTAAACGTCCTTTAAGTTGTGTAGAACATATAGAGGTGAACAAATAATAACACTGGGGAATAAACTTTCTGACAATTACAGTCCCAACTTCGAAAATTAAGTGGCATTATATAAACAAATAAAAATAATAACTCTAAACAATCTTCCAAATAAAGAGAACTGTAACTCCGCTGAAACAAGCACGTGCATATTAGAGCCTATTATAGGAGAATATTATATCTAATTTGAATTTCCCCCCCATTAGTTAAATGTCTTTGTCGCGGACAATATAATGAATTTCTCCGCATTCGTTACTTGTGTTTGTTGCGGACAATATAATGAATTTCTCCAATTCGTTACTTGTGTTTGTTGCGGACAATATAATGAATTTCTCCAATTCGTTACATGTGTTTAACTCAAAATTATTGCGGACCATTGTAATTTTGCGGGCCAATATCGCATTATATTGTCCGCAACAATTTTGAGTTACTTCCCTTTGAAGTACTGTCCACTGTAATTTTAATAAGTCGGAATAATATAAGAAAATAATGCAGGTACTTTGGGCCACATGGCAGTTTATGGACTGGTCGGTCACCCGTAAAGTGTTATATGGACCCAAGCGAAGTGTTACTGACTAGGTCATAAACTGTCATATGACTCATGACAAATATTGTTAATGACAAAAATCGTGTCACTTATAAGTGCTGGCATCCTTCTATATCTTTGGGGTATTCAATGGGCATTACTTGCTTGATGACATAATTTATTTCTTTTACGTTGGGATTTTCTATCCATACTCGTTTAAAGTACTTTGTGGTACCTTCAAAGCTGACTTGGCCGTCGCCGTTGTCATCCACTTCAGTCATCATTTCTTTTACTTCAGCGTCCGACATTTTGATATCCAGATTAGCCATCACTTGCTTGAGTTCATCACAACTGATATAGCCATTACCATCCGTGTCAAAACAACGGAAAGCGTCCCGAAGTTGATCATCTGTTTTGGGATCCATCATTGATGACCCCGCCACCATTGACAAGAACTCTGGGAAACCGATCTCACCATTACCTGAACAAAACAAAGAACACCATAATAACATTAGAAATGCGCAGCTATTTTAATACATGGTATTATTTAGACCCATATAGCGTAGATACACCATGCGACATAACACTATATGTCTGTGTTGTGACCCAATTCCGAGTCTGATTTCGATTGGGGCATACAGCCGTAATTGTCCAATTAACGACACTCTGCAACACATACAATATTTGCTCCTCGTTGACAAATAAAACAGGATCCAGGTGTGTTATAAGTCAAGGTAAATATTGTTACCTTCAAGCTTGGGTCGAGAAGTTGAGCGGTATCAGACTTGCTTATGTAGGTTTGGTGTTTACCTCGGTTACTTAGCGAGGTCATGTTTACAAGTTAATACTGACTACTGAGGTGTGCATACAGACCCAAAACAAGGGTTTTACTGTGTAAGCCGGTAGATAGCTGTTATTATCATATTGCTACACAGTCCAGAGCAGCCGAATTGTCATCTTCGCTAGCCAAGAGTTTTATTCCGAGCTACTCTGCATTACGAACCTTGGCGGTTTATTCGTATATACTCAGACTCGTTCAAAGATATTGATTGGATGCGTGGGAACTTTTACGCAACCAATCAGATTTTGTGGTACGAGAAGACTCTGCTAGTAAAAACGAAAACGTGGTGAATAATGAAAGTGTTGTCGAAAAAGGGACGTGTTCGGGGTATTCAACCAACTCAATGCGAGTATTGAAAATAAATGTACCTATCCCAACAGATACCAACTCTCCATATATACGCCAATAGTCCTTAACAAAGTTTAACAAATTGTCAATACTAGAGTATATCATTCAGCATATGTTATCAGCGCTTTAACTCGAAACTTGGTCATTTTAAACGTCAGGGGGTGTAGATGTGATTCTATTTATATGCGAGTAATCGGCCAAGTGTTGTAATGCAGAGTAGCTCGGAATAAAACTCTTCGATACATTTGTTTGTTTTTTTGATTGTGGTTTAACGTCGTACAAGGGTATTTCACTTAAATGACGATGGATTGTCTACTTCACACTGCACCTCGCCTTATTACGGTGGAAAACCGGGAGGAAACCTCGTTAAAACCACCTCCGCGATTGCCGGAGCCGCAACGTGTGACTCGCTTATATACCCGATGGTGGACAGGCGGACTCGATCCGGTAAACGGTACCTCGAAGCAGGTTAAGTAAGCGCACACTAAGCCACGGGCAGGGACCCCCTCTTGGATAGAAAAGATGCCGAATAGTACTCACCATCAACGTCTATCTTATCTACCATATCCTTCATCTCTTGCCGAGTGGGCTTCTGGCCGAGTGCTTTTAAAACCTGTTCCAATTCGTCAACTGTTATGGATCCACTATCATCTTTATCAATCAGAGAGAAGGCGGATTTGAACTCTGAAATGCAATATATTATATAAATATAATTGATAAAGTGAATGATGGACTGATATGTCGATCGCTGATCAATGTATTAATGTATTGATTTAGTTTTAACGGGTCTGATACTGAAAACCGTGATTGGATTTTACTGTTTCTTTTCCTGGGATGATGATTGAAGGTGTGATTGATTAGTGTTTAATGGGACAATATATTGATAGCTGACCGTCCAACGACCCACCGACAGACCAATCGGTCAATTGATTGATTCATTGGTTGGTTGGTTGACTGAATAATAGATTTTCCATTGACAGGGTTATTGATTTTGAATTGATTAATTGATATTCGATTGTTTATTGTAGCTTTCGATGGTGTATTTGATGGTACGATCAAAGAGGTATAGCTCCGTGGTCTGATATAACGATCGCCGATTGAGGATTGATTGAGTTAGTGGAGAAATATAGTAATAGCTGACTGACCGAAAGACCGATCGATCTTTTGATCTTTCTATTGATTGATTGAGTAAGTGTTCAATGGGAGATATAGTAATAGCTGACTGACAGACAGATCTTTTGATCTTTCTATTGATTGATTGAGTTAGTGTTCAATGGGAAATATAGTAATAGCTGACTGACCGACAGACCGATCGATCTTTTGATCTTTCTATTGATTGATTGAGTTAGTGTTCAATGGGAAATATAGTAATAGCTGACTGACATACAGACCGACCGATCGATCTTTTGATCTATCTATTGATTGATTGAGTGTTTAATGGAAAATATAGTAATAGCTGACTGACCGACAGACCGATCGATCTTTTGATCTATCTATTGATTGATTGAGTTAGTGTTCAATTCAATGGGAACCATAGTAATAGCTGACTGACCGACAGATTTTGATCTATCTATTGATTGATTGATTTAGAGTTCAATGGGAAATATAGTTATAGCTGACTGACAGACAGACCGAATTGATTGATTGACTTAGTGTTCAATGGGAAATATGGAAATAGCTGACTGACCGATCGATCTATGAATTGATTCATAGTCTGAATAATTGTTTTTTGTCAGCATCCTATTATAACCACACCTGGAACTCCTCATAACATTGAAAATAGACATAACTGAAGAACAGAATCCCACAGTGTAAAGGTGACAAGCGTGGAGGTCCTGGACTAAATGCCTAGCAAATGTAAGTATAATTGATTATGTTAGCCTACTGATTCTCATGATAATGAAACTCTAGGATCATAGATAAGTTCCTTACCCAAGACTTGGTCATCTGTCAGTTGATCAACCTGGCAACAAAAACAACCAAATTAGTTTTATTTAAAATAGGGCCTACCTTTCATAAAAAAAACAAAAACCCATAAAAAGATCTCATATTTTTGTTTTAAATGTCCCCAACAGCATAATCACCCTTTAATTATATGATCAGAAAGTGATTTTTTTTTTCTCATAGTTACAACGAGATCTCGCTAATCGTGAGATTTTGGAGGCCAGCGGGTGACAAGTCTATAAAGTTATATTTTCCCCAATGTTTTATGAGATGTTATAATGATCGTTGAAATGCAGGGTTTTCATCTGAATTAGATTCTAGCTCACTGCCGAAAATAGAATGAGAATAGCACACCTGTATTTTGCCGGAAAAGGCACACACGAAGATATATATATATATGCTACGTCATGTTTACATTATTAACATTATATAAGTTAATTAACAGGAAATATACAATATTATATTTTTATTTTAAGAACTCTATAATAATCACACACAGATTATTAACAATCAAACTAGTTGTAATGTTGCACCGTTAGGTAAAGCTTTATTTAATAGAGCAGCCGTTTGAGTGCTGTTATGTCCATGCATGAAATCTCTTCTAAAGCCCGCCGCACACGGGGGGAACTGGCTGAGCTGTCGGCCTCAAGGGTGGGAGCTCCGCTGCATTCTCACTACTTGTTTCGCCGCAAACGAGTAAGCTATCGCCTTAGCCAGCGCGATTCCACCCCTCTAGTTAAGTAACATCTATAAGTATCAAGTCGTTTCAGACGCCATGTTGATGTCACGTGACTAAGTAACGCGTTCGCATTGGTTAGTTACCCTTTCTAGCTCAGGCGGTAGCTTACGGTCAGCGCACACGATGAGCTCTTGGCCTCTCGAGGCAGAAAATATCAAACATGACAGATATTTTCCTCACCTCCTCTCGAGGCAGAAAACTCACTAAAATTTCACCGCACACGGGGGAAACGGCTGAGTTACCGGCCTCTCGCGGCCGGCAGTTCAGCCAGTTCCTCTCGTGTGCGGCGGGCTTAACGGCCGATACCAGATAATGAGATATACCCTGATAAAATGGCAATTAAATCCCGATTACAACGCGTTCGTGAGAAAACGAATAGTTTAACAATAGCGTAGCGAAACTGTGAGTTATAATTCTGATTTTTAGGGGTTCTGAGCCATTTGCTCAGAAACCCTATTGAAATTGATAGGATTATTATTATTTTTATTATTATTATTAT
>JAVFBX010183980.1:0-16974 GCA_034783855.1 Mopalia kennerleyi | reverse complement strand
CCCCCCCCCCCCCCCCTTAGTAACAGTGGAAAGAGATGAGAGCACAGGATGATCATAACACAAAGATGCGACGACAAAATGTTCCTTGGCTAACTAGGATTACTAACAAACTGTTTTAACCGATGAACACACAGTACTGAGGTTCTCAATGTTATATCCTCTGACAATATACATACATAGGACTTGATTCTTAATTTTTTTCCAAAGATTCTCAGTGCTACGTCCTCTGACAAGATATACTGTATGACTTAATTTTTCAAAATACTTTTCCGTTAATAAAAGCTTTTTGTGCATTATACTTCCCAACAGATTTCAGAACTGTATCAACAAGCATATAAGATCAGAAACAAATATTTTTGAAGATAAACAGTGTTTTTAGAAATTAAATATGATATAAATATTAAAAAAGAAAATAAAATCAAGTTTGCAAAAAGACAAGTTAAAAGCATTATGAAGTTAAGATGCATAACAATTACCATTTTGCATAAACCCAAACTTTAAAATTATTTAAAAAATTGATACCCATTTAGTTAAGAATTAGAGAGTGTGATAATGTTTACCTGGCATGTGTGGTTGAACTGGTGGTCGGTGATTATCTAGGTGAGCAGAGTTTGTACTTCTGTTACTCACTGTACTATCATCTAACTTATCTACAAACATAAACAATAGGGCTTGTAACAATTAACTACAACACAACACAAAACACATGGAATGCCACTCAATGATTGAACACACTGAGCATACATCTACAATAAATACTCTAATCATTTGAAAAACGATAAAGAATTTTTTCTCCCCTAATAAAAAGAAACAATGTATGATCAAAATCACCCAATTCAAGTATTGCCTTTTTATTAAAACATGTTGTGAAATGTTTGGAAAAACAGAGGTGGGGTAGTAGACAAGTATTTCTTGTAAAGTGTTCACTATAATAATCAATTCTGGATTGCGGCCATCTATGATCATATATCTGATAACTTAATTGTTAGCACAAATATACAGCCCATGGGAAATGCTTCCAATCGAGTTCAACCATGAAAGAACTATTTAGATAGTAATTTTTACTGTGTCTAATTTTATTCCAGCCAATGGTATTTTTTAGCATAAACAAAAGTATTTATTAAAAATGTCTATTTTCTAACTATGCCTATTTCCTAGCTGATTTTAAATGTATATGAATTATTACACGCATACATTCGATTATAAAAGTTAATCGCAGTCTTGAGTTTTATCCTCTACAGTGTAACAAATAAATTCAGTATCAAACCACTAGTGAGACTAAATCAGGATGATTGGAAGATAGGGTGCTGAAATGGAAGGAATGTTGTCGCTACCAATCTCAAGTGTAGTCTAACATATGGGAGGATGTGAGTGTAGACAGTAAATGGTCCTGAGGGGATAAACAAGACTGTACTAGAGAGCTCAATGTGTTTGCCCATTTACACCCAATACTAGTCAAGTACATCCACTATTCAGAGAGGCTCTCCGTGATAGTTCCAGGCTAGTCAGCACTGACTGACTTCAGCACTGTAATTCTGTTATTTTACACATAAACAAGGAAGTGGGCACACAATGGGAGATGTGGCCATAATCTTCCATGGGGAATACACAGCCAATCACTACAGGAAGTAAAGTTACAAAGAATTTATCATTGCTGATTGTTAAGAGATACATGTATAAGTTACTACAGATATCAACGTCTCCAATGTATGAACTGATGTCAATGAGGGTCAGGCAATCATTTATCTCCATTAGACAATTATTAGAGATTCAAACAACGCAGCTACATGAAACCTTCACGATTTTTATAGAATCAGGATCAGCTTCATTGTATTAAAACATAGTCACATTTCTTCTTTTGATTGGGGTTAAATATCGTACTCAAGGGTATTTCACTTATATGACGACAAATTTGTTTGTTTCATTGGAGAATAGCACCATATTAAAGGTTATTTCACTCATAGGATGGTATGCCAGCCTTGTGAGTGAAGGGAATCATCCAAGACACCACTAACAGCAGAAATGGACAGGACAACCACAGGACACAAAACAAATATATCACAAAAACATTCATATATTGACCCTAACTCTAAAAACACATGTAAACAAGGAGCTGGATCGATTATTTCTCACTTCCTTGAAAACAGTGGAGAAGTATTAGGGTTCCTTGTGAAAGAAAAACTTCCCCATGACTGCAGAGACCACTCTTATATATCTGGGGTGAACAAAGCAACTGGATCCCCAGAACAGTACATTGGATAGAGATCAGTGGTCTGACAGGCTAATCAGTGAACAACAGCCACGGGCCTGTCTGCTACCTATATAACTCTTACCAGATAGATTTGAACCATGCTGCGACTCTCGATCACCCCCAGCAAAGAAATACGCCCCAGGTGCGCTTGAGAAACTTGTGTCCCCTAAAGGCTTCCCACGACTTTCATCTGGAGTCTTTGGCTGTAGGTGGAAATATTTTTCAATAAGATTCAAAACAGAACTTCAATATCACACTTAATAGCCAATCCTTTGCTAGCTTTACTATACTTGGAAGAATCTGTCTCATTTTAAAAAGTTTCAAATAGATGTATTCTGAAAGTGTCTACATTCGGAATAATGATATAAACATATGAAGGTCACTCCTGTCTGGTTATAAATGTGGTACTCCCATTGAAATTCATCAACGGACCATGCTCTCCATCCACATTGATGTAGGTCTTTAGGTATATTTATCAAGACTGAAGCACAATTTAACTGCATATTTAAGTTTATACAGTTACCTAAGTCTCCAAGTTCATTTTCTCAATGGACATTTGATAAAATCTCCTATTTCCTGGGCTCCTCATAATAGTTGACACACTTTGTCTACATGTAGGACATTGTCACATATGTATCTGCACATATACATGTAGATCTAAACGCGGTATTTAGATACAGTTGGTGAACCTATATGAATAATTCATTTTTCTTAATAAGAAGTCAGTTGGAAGACCATCATAGTTAAAAAGATAATATCAGATGAGATGGAATTCTTGGTATTCGGATACTGATGACCCAAGCTCTATTACAAAAACTTGTCATGAATATCATGTTAATGAGATTGCTGCAGTTAAACGCGGAATCTTGTATCTGGACTCCTGGATTATAATATGATATACCAGAAACTAGAATATACATGTACATGTACAGACTCCTTGATTATATACTAGAAACTAGATTATACTCACTCCTTGATTTTGGGATATACCAGAAACTAGAATATACATACTCCTAGGACATGTTTACCAGAAACTAAAATATGTGGACTCTTTTGATTATATAAATAGGCAGATCAGTATCCAGAGCCATTTTAGTTACGGAAAACGTTTGGGCGCCCAAACTATTTCAAGCCCAAATTAATGTCAATATATTACTATTTTCATAATATCTATGTTGAAATCAAGCTAAAACCTGATTCAGAACCCTGATTATGATCTGAAGAATTTGGGATAGGAACCTGGGAAATTTGTCTAGAAATTGTCCTGATAGGATATACATGTACCAGAGACTTGAGCTACTGGTCATTTGATCTGTATTCATGAGGGGCAACAAGATATATACATAATGATATTCAGGTTTTTCTGTACAATACATGTTTCCATGGCTACATGTATACTCACTGGTTTTGAAGGTTTTCTGCTCTTTCCAGAAGGACCTAGAAGTATCAAAAAAGATTCACTTTGAAAAAGTTGAAATTCAAAAGAAGAAATTTGAATACATGTACAAAGTAATATTTGTTTCATTTATGTATAGTTTGTCCCCAGATGTACAGGTAACATTACACTAGAACAGTATTTGGTGTTATCCTGAGAATAATTTATGGGTGGAAAAATAGATTGACAGATTCACTGATAGTATGGAAAACAGGTGCTAGTTTTTAATTCCATGTGAATGCTCCCATTTTCCCAGACAGGGGTTTTCTCAAAGGTTTTTTGATACAGGGATGTCAAAAGTGAAAGAAGAACAAAACAGTAATTATAAACCCCAGTCAACCACCTTTCTAATGTTTGAGGACCAGGTAGAGGTGGGTGGTCAGTGTTCCTCAGATAACTCACCATGCTTGTGTTTGTCTGTGTTTAGTATATACAGATGTGTTCAGTGAATGTTGGGTGTATGTGAAGCATGCATTCAGCTAGGGGGGTAGGACTAGTTTGGGCAGCTTCAAAGTGAATGTCTAGCCTTCCTCTCTCCCTTCCTAGATCACTGCTCTGACAGGGATGATGAAAGATGTGGTCACTCAGTAAACTGACATGGAAGTGCAAACCTACTGACCAACTACATGTAACTCAATAAATCACAATACAGACTTATCACACTGGTGCAATAAATATTTTATGAAATGCATAGAAAAATAAACCCCATATATTCTGATAAAAGTGAGAGGAGAAATGCCTGTACTACATTCCTCACAATATAAATATATCTTTTAAATACATGTAAAGGTATACATGATAAGCTCATATATTTGTGTAAAAATGAAGAGAAAAATAATTATATGCCTCAATTGAGGATTTAAGTCAAGTTTTTTGACTACCAAATCCAAAACTATAATTCAAAATGTCATTCAAAAGTTCCCATGTTAAACGTCCTCATAGTTTTATGTTTGTTTTACTCAATTTTAGAAGCTGATACACAGACATGTCTTGATGAAACCATACCCAATGGGTTTCTTGCAAAGTATGAAGTTACATTTATAATGTAGGCCTACATGTGTAAAGGAAAAGCAGGGTTTAATAGGAGTTAAATATAGACTGTTTAAAAATGAGATATATGTATGTGAGATGCTCAAGGGTCCCAGTCATTGGCTGTATGTTCCTAACTCAGTAGGAGGTTCTGTTGAGAGGTCAATAAATCTGACATCAGTTCATTAACAAGTGAAACCATAACACTTCTCTTCAGTTACTGTGCCCTGTATATCACAGCTGTCCAACCAATCAGAAAGGCTCAAAATAATTATATCCACAGCACACGGGCAATAAATTTGTAGTATATGTACACAAAATGATCATGTCAGGCACAGAACTGTACAGCAATGACATTTCATTGAAATTAGCCAAAGAAACCCCCCTCGACCCCAGTGGAAACAAAGACAGAAGAATCCCAGGTAGCATACACGTACATGTATATGAACTGCATGTTCATAAACATAATAACTACAATTCCTTAAGATTATTAAAATTTGTCTTGTGAAACATTTAACTTGCTTCATTTTATAAGGTTATGACATTTTTATAACGTAAATTGTAATTTACAATCTGATAATAAACAACACATGTTATTTAGGGGGGGGAAACGGGTACAATGTATATCATAACATGTGCATGTATATATATATATATAATTGAGCCAGTCTAGAAAACAGTATTCAAAACCTAAATGGCAATAGTTTTTGTGAAACATGTAGAGAATGAAACATAAATTTCAATATGGTGGAGTGTGATGTGGAGTGAAGATAATTATAGTGGCAGAGCTGCCTACACTAATAGAAGACATTTATGTGGGAAAAAATTATTTTGTTAAGGAGTATTTTCATAAAATTATGTGTATTTTTGTGTTACAGCCTACATGTAGCACAAATCAACTCAATTTCTATATGTATTTTAATGGTCTTAGGTGTATTCAACATTAAGTATGTGTAAGAAATACTCCAGATTTCACCGGGTAGGCTGTGGTGGGAATAACTCATGGTTAATGGAAGAAGATGATGTAGGTAACAGTGAGCTGATTAGATACACAGCTTAATAAATTTTGTTACATGAAAACCCTAACATAATCAAATGAATGGTTTATTTATCAAGGAGTGTAGGGAGACCCCACCCATGCTAAGAACAGGAACCATTTGGAAGATACCATATGGTGGAGAGAAGACATGGACAATATGACAAAATTAATATAAATGAGATTACATGGAATCGACACCAAGAACCTACATATATTGCATTACGTTTAAACCTAAAGAAAGTTTGAAGAGACTGGTTTACATTGTGATGTATAATTAATTGGTAACACACACACACCTCCATATGTTTATTACAAGGCCCCACCTGTGATATCAACATTAACAAGTGATTGGATGAATATGGCCTAGCCGAAGATGTAGATTGAATTGACAGTCGAGAAGAATCACAAATGCTTGCAGGTCAAACCCAATACCAAATTTAAGTAAAAGTAACATTTTTCAAGATTTTTTAGGTATAAAGCAGATAAAAATAAAGTGTTTGTTTTGGATGTTGTTTAAGTTTGTACTCACTGGTATTTCATTCCTATTGTAGGAGGGCAACCCAGAGGAAGCCTCCAAGTAGCCTACCCGAGTTAATCCCAGATGCACCTTTATATGTGGCAATATGCAGAAATGAATAAATTTAATTTTAAATGTGACGGCTATTTGTGGTGTAATTGTGTGTCCTGTAAACTGATATAATGGAATAGGATGCGTCTGTTTCATACAGGTATAAAATATTGTATCCAAAATTATTAACCGGAATTTTATGTGCGTGTTTTGTAGAGGATACCAATGAACTTACCTCCTCGTTGTATTAGAATGGTTGTTTCAACATTGATTGGACATTCTTTGAGGAACTGTGCCACCTCAGAGTGAGTCATGTCACGGACAGTGTTATGATTCACTTCTAATAACACATCCCCTTCTTTCAAATTTTTACATCTAGGAATGTCCACAATTTGCTTCACCTTTTGCCCATAAGGACTGTCTGCTATCGTAAAACCGAAACCCATATCTCCTCGTACAATGTTCACAGCCAGGGTTTCTGGTTTCCCATTGAGAAGGCCGAGGACGTCTGGAGAGTCCCCATTATCTACATTATCAATGTGGTTTGCATCACGGGAAAAGTCTGAGTGAGAGCTGGCAATGTGCATACCCGCCGCTGAGCGGGTCAAATCCGGAAGCGATTTCATACTACGCTGAGACGTATTAAGGCGGTCTGAGTTGCTACGACCACTACGATTACTAGAGTACATAGGTGACCCCGAATTTAAAGATCCCTGCGGGAGGGTAACAGCAATGGTAGTCAGGATCTCTGTATCGGGGTCATTGGGGTCAAACGGTAATGGGTAGCCCCGACAGATCTCCAGCTCTACCTGAGTACCAGGCAGGATGCTCTGGAATATTGCGATAACATCTTGATGAGTGAATCCCAGTACACACTGACCGTTAACAAACACCAGCACATCACCTGAGGACAATAATCAAAGATTAGTGTGGATTTATATCTCAGTACACACTGACCGTTAACAAACACCAGTACATCACCTGAGGTCAATAATCAAAGATAAGTGTGGATTTATATCCCAGTACACACTGACCGTTAAAAAACACCAGTACATCACCTGAGGTCAATAATCAAAGATTAGTGTGGATTTATATCCCAGTACGCACTGACCGTTAACAAACACCAGTACATCACCTGAGGACAATAATCAAAGATTAGTGTGGATTTATATCTCAGTACACACTGACCGTTAAAAAACACCAGTACATCACCTGAGGTCAATAATCAAAGATAAGTGTGGATTTATATCCCAGTACACATTGGCCGTTAACGCGAGGGCAATAATGAAAAGATTAGCGAGGATTTAACAATTCATATTACGTTTTAATAGTGCAAGCAATACAGATTTTCGCTTTATTTACACTATTTCTTTCCCTTTCAGACAGGACCAAACAAACTTTATTTTTGCAGTATGTGCTTGAATATTTCCGTGTGGAATTTTAACATTTTAAACAGAATTGAAGTCTTCTTAGGAGCATGGTGTGGAGGTATTGTTATGAAACAGAAAAATGTCTCTACATCTGTCTAGTCTGGAAGAATACTCTACTTATGTTTTAAGTAAGTCAGTCTTCCCTAATACACCTTTTCAAAGGCTCTTTTCTGCCAACAATATTGTAAGTACTTACTGTATAAAGCTGCCAATGGCTTTCACTAGATGCTCAGGTGCCAGTGTACAGGTGTGATGTTAATTAAGGCAACCAAGCATTGCTAAGTTTACATGTTACCTGTCCTCCATAAATCAACACACACTACCAGCTTATTTCAACAGGTAATCTTAATGAGTGGCCCAGGTGAGGAGGTGTTACTTTAGAACACAGTAAAGCTATTAACAAAGCATTGCCCTATTCTTATCCTCAGTAACTGTGTCTATTAGGTGGATAGTTAAATTAAAACTGTCATGATACCTAACTTTCTCCTTTTTCCCAGCATATCCTTAGTGTCCTATATATTCCTAAGAATAGGTATTTGGTCATATTGCTTGTGAATTGGATGTACACATAACCTTACATTACATGAGAGTTGAATAGTACTTGTAAGTAAATACAATACTCCAAACCTACATGTATGCGCAGAATAAGATTAGGCAAGGTTAAATACAGCAAACATTTCTCCTACACACTTCATTAGCAAGGAATTCCATCAGGTTTCCCTCAATCATCTGCTCCACCCACATTAGGTCACCCTACCTGCCCCAGGGGGGAAAGGGCGCCATACACCCAGCATCTTTAGTTTGTCTTATCACAAGTCATGCCATATGTCAGTGACCATGTTTATACTAACTCTAGTTTATTCTAGCCCTTTTCAACAGATGTTCTTCTTCATATTGACGCCAACTAACTGAACACATCTTTTACATTAAGAAATAAAAAACTGTACCAGACTAAGAGTAGGCTTCTATAAAGAACCGGCCTCCAATGTAAGTGAATTTATTGACTACCCTACAAGATGTCTGATTGTCTTTCAAATTAAATCTTTCTTTAACCAGCAATGACCATTTACAATTTGATTAACATGGAGAAAGGGAGCAAGCATCAGAGAAACAAAAAATTATATAAATTTCTTTATTGGCTCCTGTTAAATTGGAATTGTAAGGAAATTTAATTATTGAATAAAATTAGTCAAGAACTTCAAGAGGAATTTCTTATCACCCACCTGTTTTTAGACGTCCATCTTGATAGGCTGGCCCATTTTGAACAACATTTTTAATCTGTAAGAAATCTTGATCAGGTTCATTGCCTCCAATGATGGTAAAACCTAAGCCCCTAGTACTCTTCACTAAGGTTGTTCGTACGGTCTCCCCATTTAACTCCTCAGGATTTTTGGTAAAAAACGACTTCTTTCTATTTCCATAAGCTACAAATAACATTGACAGAATGTGAGAAATATATATTTTCATATTCACATTAATTCATTAGTTTCAAAGTTCAAAGTCGACTGTATCTCAGCTTTGAGCACTGTGGCATGAACATTTTACAATATTTAATATTTTATACAACTAGAAACGGAATACTACTAAAAAAACGGTACACACAGAAAGAAAGTTGAAATACAGATAAAGGCTACAAAATAGAGATGAAATAAGAAGAAATAATGTCCAAAACCATAATAAAAGCACATTGATTGAATTAAAACACAAACACCCCCAAAATAGTGTTAGGTGCACGATTGGCTTTTCTCCTACTTTCTCACGCTACTTGTCATATACAGACAGTCAGCCAACATGTAATGTTAATGTCTCGTGATGTTTTACCTAAAATAAATGATAATAAAGCCAATAGAGCATCATAATGCAAAAATTATCCCAAAAAGTAATAAAAGAGTTTTGATTCTAGACAAAGGAGAGTCATATCCTGTGCCAATAGGGACGAGATAAACAATATTTGAGATTAAGAAATAAGCAGTAATACAACATTATGGATTTTGCTTTTCTATCAAGTGGATTATTATATAGGTAAAAGGAAGTATTTTAAATTTTTATTTTACTGTTAACCAATAACCTCCAAAGTTTTAGTAAAGACAGTTTACCCTACGTTCCCATAATACTAGTATGACATATTCTTGTGAAGAGAGATCACTCAGTTGTGGAAACATCATAACTCTCTTACAATAAGCACAAATCAGGTAACTGCTCAGTTGAGTTTTACTTTACCTATAGAATTAGGTCAACCTCACCAATGTATCAATAGTCAATGAATTGATTTGTTTGATTGGTGTTTAACATCGTACTCAAGGGTATTTCACTTATATGATGACGGATACAAAAATAAAACTGCAAACAGATCAGCTTCCTGTTTCCCTTTAGCTCTGAGAACACCAGGGTAACAGAAAGCTCCTCTTTTCTCGCCTCTTACGATCGACCGAGTAAACTGAGGGAGTATTCTGCAGGACTGGCCAACCCGCTCCCCCACGGGGCCACATACATGAAGGCAGGTAATTTGGACAGTACACATACATATAGGCAAGTCATTTGGATAGTTCATTCAGATAGAACACATGACAGAAGATACATACACAATGGAAATTTACAGTTAATCGGCTAAAATGAACAAAAGATTTTCATCGATTCACTGAGTAAAGTGATCTTTCCACTGTTGTACTATATCTATTTACACCGTCATCAACGACACAGTGTCATGCTTGATAACTGTGCTTGTATCTATGTTGCTTTATTAAAAAAGTTGTAATCTATTGGTTCAACCAGATTTTGATAAACAGCAATTACAAAGTTTAAAACAATATTACTTTAAGGATATTTACTATTTTCCACTTTGACAAAACCCTAGACAGAAATCTAAATTAGCTACTGAGATATCAACCTTCCCACTTATGCTACCAAAATAGTACAAGTTAAAACCACAAAGCAGCCACTTATCACACACTGATTTGCATCTTTCATTCACAAGATATCAAGTCGGAAGGGTGTCAGACAGGGCTAAAGAAAGTCTCCAGACTTCTTTCACAAATATGTTAAATACCAGTTAAAAAAGATGGTACTTGAATAAAGCAGTTTACCTCAATTACCTCAGTCACTGGACACTATTAAAATATATGCTAATATGTGTTTTATAATTTGCAAACCTGAGGAAAACTTGAACTTTGGAAAATAATACTGAATTAAAATCAAATAAATCTTAAATGTATTTTCTGGAGAAGACATGATTTCACATGGTGAAAGGCTTAAAGTTTACAAGGTAGTAAAAAATGTAGTGAAACTATGGTGATAGAGTTAAGAATTATACACTACTTTAACATTCATGTATTCTTGACAATTTTAGAGACACATAAGACAATGTATAACAAATGAACATTTATAATATTTAAGATATTTCCGATAAAATTTTCAGCAGCTGAACAATGCTGTAGACACAGGTTGGCTTATTGGACTGACATGTTTTGATAACGGTCTTCAATAAAACATTAAATCTTCTGAGAGGCTACCTCAAGGAGCAGGAAGTGGGATGAGGGGTTGAAAGATGGCCACCAATTTGTATCTACAGGTGTTTACACTGATCCTTGTTAGCCATGGTGGCAGATGTGTCTGGGCTTCCTCACATAGTTGTCCATTGCAAGAATAAATCGTTAATATTCTTATAATTCAACTAAGTTCCTCAAATTTAAAGACAAAGGTATTCCACATGATTGGCTTTTGTACCTGCCATGGTATTTCCATTCTGATTTAATTATTACATTTTACATGTATGTTTACCTGCCACCATATAGTACACTTTCAGACACCTTGAAAATGCATTTCAGATTATCAGTGTATTTACAAATAGATGTTGTCTTGATGCTCAGGGGCGTTGATGTTTCATTTGTCAGGGGGGCTAACAACTGTGGACTGGTAGTGTCAGGAATGAGAACAAGGCTGACCGACAGATTGCCTGTATCCGGTCCTGTGACCAGAGGTGATCAGGTCACACGGCAGACCCAGGACAATATACAAACACATGGTCACCAGGTGATTCTCAGTCTACCAAAGACATTACCAATGGCCATTTACTGGTAGTTGAAGCTTGGGTGACAAGCAGTTAGCTACCAGAGGAGTCATTGGTATACCTTTGAAGAGTTGTTGGTTCACTTTTGAAGATTTGGTAATAACTGTACTGACAAGTTTGGAAAACAAGATTCTGTATTAGTGTGAAGGTATTGCTGATCCTCTTTTTTAAGGCTAGGCACAGATAAATTCTACTGATAGAGAAAGACCAAAAACTAAAATATAATAAAAACTAAAATCAAAAACACTCACAGGATGGCGAGATAAATTTGTTTTATGCAAAGCTTTGAAACTATTGTCTTTCCATGCCCGTGAAACATACAGACCATGCCAAAATCTCTTGTTTTTATTCCAGATGGCTAAAATTACATATACATGTACGTAGTAAGCAGAACATTTTAAAACATACTCTTTTTCTGATGCCTAACTTGTTAACAAGGTTCTCTCATCCACATGTGTTTCTGGCAGTAAATAGGATGTACCCTTGGTATGGTACGCTTTTATCACCTACACAAATCAACCAAGGTATAATTAGAAGGTAACTGTCATCATAACCAGATTAAACAGGCTTTATATCAACACTTTATGTCTTTACTTATACTCCCCTTAAATATTATATAAAACATAAGTTCTATAATGTCTATATTTCTGAAATGTCAGCTTGTAGGCTGATTCATTTCTAATTATGGTCCTGTTGCCTTCATTATCTTAACATCAGAAGTAAAGAGTTGTACCATTTCTGAAAACCAGCCCTGGGCCCACATTGCCTGGCTTGTTACAGATAATATTAAACAGGTATACACATTATTACATGTGCTAAGTGCATACAGGTACGCTCAGACTAAAATACATGTTGTTGGGTTTTAGACTAGTCCTAAAAAAGTCAATTGGAGGGCAAATCATTTTCAATCTCAAATATTCTCTTAATATAGACTGAATA
Organism: Mopalia kennerleyi; assembly: GCA_034783855.1. Lineage (NCBI taxonomy): Eukaryota > Metazoa > Mollusca > Polyplacophora > Chitonida > Mopaliidae > Mopalia > Mopalia kennerleyi. The sequence goes on along the minus strand of JAVFBX010183980.1, from coordinate 4,217 downwards.
GAAAGCATTAAAAACGTTTGTGTCATTAATTTAAGGGTTTAAGTTAAACACATTTCCTTCATGTAACTGAATGCCATCCCTATAGGTGACTTTAATAAGTCTTGGACATTAATTTACAAACAATGTCAAGATAGTGTAATGATGTGCCACACCAATATGTTACATTGATACTACAGTAATCTTTGCAATATCAGCCCACTTTCTGGAATCTCACCAACTTGCCTGATCAAAGTCTATTGTTAACAGTGAGATTATGCAAGGAATGGGTATCATGTAAGTATCATTGGGGGGTTGTTATTTTCACACCTTACTAAACGACGTTGATCGAATAAACAAACGGTGAACACCTGTGTAGGAGCAGTATATTAAAGTGGTACTCATATATAACAAATTTAGTGGATGTGTAACTTCCCTGCTATTGTGTTCTCATACAAAAGCTTTTCTTACCACTGTTTGTACAATTTTCCACTTGACCAATCTCTGACAGGGCTAACAGCTTTGCACTCCATCCATCTATTATTTGGTTAACAGGGATTGCCCACTGCCTGCCAGTTCTTGTTTTAATCACCTTGTCACCACTTAGAAACTCTTCAACACACTCCTTTGATATTCTATTGGGTAGACCCTCCCACCTGTGAAATTTTAATCCTTTCGTCAAAGTTTTAATGCAGTGGAGTATGTGTGCGTTGCTCGCTGGTGGTTTGTCCCCAACCTTACCATTACCACAGAAAACAGTTAGAAATATGAATGGGCATACTTCTTTCAACACAGATCTTTATCTTCTCCTTTTCATGGTATAGAACATATACCGGTATATATGTAGAGCAATGGGCCTGTATTTCAAAAGTCCCGGTTTTAATTCCCGTGGAGGCAATCAAATTATTCTTCCTTCATTTTTTCAAAATAGATATATCAGAAGAACAGGTGAATTATTAAATAATCCACAAGTAGTTTAATTACAAACACAAATAACTATGTTTGCTGATGAGGAGAGATGAAGTTCCCTGTGTACTGAATAATAATACTTGTGTATTTAATTCCGCTTATCAATGAAAATAATAAACTATAAGAAAACATAAATGTAAGGACTTTTTCTTAATTATACTAGGAATTGATTGGTATAAGCTGTATCCCCTCCCCTTTATTTTCAAATTTATCAGCATTTTTTTAGGGGAGCAGGGGGGGGGGGGGGAAGTTATCATATGTTTGTTTTGGTAACTTGAACAGTGAAAATAATGTAATAATAGACAAATTTACATATTTGTTGGTTTTTAAATTAGAAGGTGTGTAATAATTTCAAAGGTGGGCACAAAAAATTCCTTCTAATTTAACGAGAACCTTTTCTTGAATGGGTGTACCCCTTAAAACTCCCTGACTGAATACATGTGTAAAACACTCCCAGGCTACATTTGAAGGAACCCATTATAAAGTACTCCCTTCTATAGACTAGGGATCATTTGTCTTGTTACCTCTCCACTCAGACAGATGTTGACAAATTTGGATTACTACAGGGTCTTTGATCATAGTTTTGTAAGACAGTCAGCGATGGTTACAAAATAAACTGACTTTCTGTCACGGCCATGTCAATTCAATTTATACGTCATGGACTATAAATTCTGGAAATTGTTTAATCATTTTTTAACACATTTGTTGAACCAGCCAATAAATTTTGAAATATAGCTTCCAGCTTTAATTCCATGATTATTGCAACTTTTTGGGCTGTTAGATGACATGTCCATAGTGACCTTTACAGATAAAACCTATTATAGACCAGCATTTGACATAATTACAGGCTTTTGTTTACCAGTCAGTCAGTCATTGTGGATAATTAGATGGGAGGACAAGAGGCCCCGTTTGACAGTTAACCATCAGCTCCCCATTACCCTAACATAACCACACATCACTAAACAGAGCAACTGTCAACCTCACTATTAAGTACTGTAAACAGTTAAACACCATTAAACCCAAGACAATATGAGTCTATGACTATATTAGAGAATCAAAGACAAACATCCTATAAAACTATACAATTTATATTGTTATCACCATTTTCTCATACAATTGATTGTTTGATTGATTGTTAGCTATTTGAGGCCAAGTTGCCAAAAGTGTATTTGGTTTATATTTTGAATAAATGGAGAGAGAAAAATTTGATTGACCAGATTTATACGATGGCCACACTGACGCAACCCCAAACTGTAGGGTATTTGCTGTGTTTGAGCATTCATGTCCCTCCAGTGCTAAGTAAAGGCTATATGCCTATCCTTGGAACATACTTGCCTAAGCCAGATGTTTATTTTACACACTGACTGGTACCTATTCAATATGATGCATAAGAAGGGTATTTTAAATTTATTAGAAAAAGGTCCTACCAATCCCTTTACCATGTCATAAAATCATGCACAAACTGTAAATTAAACTTAGTGACACATTAAGACTCATCATATAAACATCAAAGAAGGTTACTTCTGACATCAGAATTTAATTCTCTGATATAAATAGACGAAGTCATAAAAGCTTTATTTCTTTCAATCATTGTTGGCCATTAATTCAGTAGAACACAGAAATTCTTCCTTTATAAAACTCTAGTGTCATATTCTGTACATTCTAGCACAGAGACAAAACCCAGGGAGTATATGGCTACAGGTAGGCTTATCAGACAGCAAACATAACCTGTAAACCATGAAGAACAGCCGAAAGGTGGCCAGGTAGCTAGAGATATCCCAGCACTGATAGCAACATGATAAGGCATGAAGTACTTAAGTCTTTACAAGGACCCTCTTTAACATTATTTATCAGGATAAAATAAATGCCTTAGCTGGAGTCACTAATGAGCCACCTGTACAAAATTCTGGGTCAAAGGTCAAAGTCAATATTTAATAGTTAGTCAATTCTAGTCAATTCTGTTCAGATACACCAGAAGTTATCAGCAGACTGCAAACATCGATAAAAATAAAGTTAATATCAGAGATGGATAGATTACAATGTATTGACTACTTCACATTCTCTAATTAACTGTGACACGCATTTATTAGCCAATATATAGTTTCCTCAAAGAAAAGATTATACACAATTCATAAATGGAATGCATTAAGATGTGTATAATGTCTGGGTGGAATAAAATAAGTTTAATATGTTTGATTAAGCCTCTAGATTATCCAGCTCAAAAATATGAAGGACGAATCCAAATACCAAAACTCATAGTTATTTTGTGACATTGCATATGCAAAGATACTTTAAAGCATAAATCACATACACATAAAAACATTATTAAAACATGTCTAAAATCTTAAGTGAATTTTTATGACTTCCCTTTGATTATCATATCATCAAATAACAGCAAAATCTAGTTCTTAATATAAAACTAAGTATTGTACAATTGATATTTTTGCATTACAGATTTTATTATTGAAGGAATAAGAATAAAACTGCTACAAACTGGAATCAGTCATTGTTTTTTTATTCCAATCCATATTATACGTCTCCCAACAGTTAGGTTTTATTTTTTCCTTTTTTTTTTCCCTTCATTTTTAGCTTTTCTATTACATTATTCAATTAGATGGCATAGTAAACTTGATAGCCTGTCAAATATATTTGCTCATAAACAACTGTCCTATTCTTGACAAACATTAAAGAAATCCTCCATATAAAGATGAACTCAGATATGTTAGGTCAGACTGTACTGTAAAACACAGATTAATCATATTTTCTTCCTAAGCCTCATAGAAAAACGAAATATTGTTGTACCCTAAAACTCAATATTACCAATAATACTATAACAAATCTTTATTCCAGACACATACTATAGTCTGAAATTTCTGCTGTTGTCGATGTTTATACATTACAATCAAAAATGGTAAAGTGAAAAATAGAGTGGTGCATCCCATTGTTGAACAGAGAACTATTTAAAGGAGACGTTAAGTCAACTCTTTAGTGAAGCCTCTCAATGGCAGATACATTTTACTCATATGACTGCACTAAGCAACCTGAATTAAAGATACCACCTTGTACACCACTGGCCACAAACAAAGACAGGACAAGTACAAAAATCAAACCAAAGACACAAAAACAGATCAGTATACTGGGGTGGAAATAACTATACATTTGCAGGACATGTCCATTAAAAATTAAGATTGTCCTGTGATTGTTTGTTTGTTTGTTTGATTGGGGTTTAACGTCGTACTCAAGGGTATTTCACTTATATGACGACGGATTGT
>JAVFBX010183969.1:0-14169 GCA_034783855.1 Mopalia kennerleyi | reverse complement strand
TCTGTCCCCTCTTTGACCCTTCCCTTCAAAATATCTTAACAGTGTGGGCGTCAAGATCCATTCATGGATCTCTTGTCTTTATAACCTGCAGTATGGCGTAAAACACAAATCAAACAAACAAAGTGGGTTTTATTTATAACCTCCAGCATGGCGAAAAACGCAAATGAAACCAGCAAACTGAGTTTTATTTATAACCTCAAGCATGGCGTAAACCCCCAAATGAAACAAGCAAAGTGAGTTTTCCTTATAACCTTAAGCGTGGCGTTAAAACCCAAATGAAACGAGCAAACTTTTTGTTTGTAACTGTAATCGTCGTGGAATTAAGAATGGTGCAAACCCAACTGAAACATCCAAATTGAGTTTTCTTAGCAACCATAAGCATGGCAAAAAACTCAAATGATACAATCAAATTGAGATTTCTTTGTAACCTTAAATAAGGCGTTCAACTCAAATGAAACCAGCAAACTGAGAGGTTTTTTTGCAACTTTAAGCATGGCTTAAAACTCAAATAAAAACTGAGTTGTCTCTGTAACCTTAAAGTGAAAGACAACTGTTTTTCGACTTAAACTTATTATTTTTATTGTATATTTATAAAGCCAACCATCTGTATTGCACTTGCGTTCGAATAAGCATAGCCGTTAGTCAATTTAAAAAGCGGATCTGACGTCATTGTTCCAAACCACGGTAGTTATATCATCAGTGTCATGGCTGTTCCTCACTGGTGACCAATGTGTTTTCGAACAATGTCGTCAGTCTCGCCTGTTAAATTAACTAATTAATGGCTATTCTTACTCAAATGCGATCGCAATACTGATGTCTGTCTTTGAAAATTTTCAATAAAAATAATATGTTTAAGTCGAAAAACAGTTGTCTTTCCCTTTAGGTATGGCATAAAAACCCAAATAAAACAAGCAAACTGATTTTCTTTGTAACCTTAAGCATGGTGTAAAACTCAAACGAAACAAGCAGTAAAGTGAGCTTTGTAACTCTAATTATGGCTTAAATCTCCAATCCATATTGAAGAAGAAGGGTAGTTTATTTGTTAGATGGTCGCTCCTAGTCGAAGCTATTATTCAACAATCTGAAAACCCCTGAAACATACATGGCGCCAAAAAACAAGTGAATAAACTTCCAAGATGATTTACATTTCCAACATTTTATTGGCTTTGTATTCAACCATACATTAATTTTGAACAACAATTCTTTTGCTGTTTTTGTCTACTATTTACACATATAACACACTTGGACATAATACATTTTCGTCAGTTTTGAACTCCTAATTTATATATAATGGACAGTGTACAAAATGAACCCAGAATCGTCTATAGATATAATCTAAAGGACTTGGTTTCTCTCCAGGATCCCCTGATCAAACATTGGACCAGGAGATTTATCTTAAAATGAAACATTGTATGAAATGTATCTCATTTACAATATTGTTTCCTTAAACATTGTTATCCCAATAATATCTTGCAAAGCACATCTTATAATGAAACATATCCCCATACATTTCTTTCAATGCAACATAGTTTTCATATACATGTTTATAATGCACTCCCTTTTTCTCCTGTATTCCATCAAACGCAACAATGTTTTGATTAAGTAACATTACTCTCTCTCCAAGAATTGTTAGCAGAGCAACCAACTTCTGTATGTAATTTAATAAATAAATTATTAACTTATATGCTGAAGATGGAGATATAATGAATAATACAGATTGAACCTCGCATACATGTACAAATCTATTTTACCTCAGGCGTTTTTGTCTTATCACATGATTATGATTCTAGAATATTCAACCGTGTTTTTAAATAATTCTAATTTTTGTCATAATCAGGAACACTAAAAACAAATAACAGTGTACATAATTATACACCACAGAAAGGTGCTTATCATGTAATTTGTACCTAAATTCCTTTTGTAACATTGTTTTGACTGTTGGTAGCCCAAATAATATGTGAATACAATTATCCTTATCAATCGGGAGTTTTGAATTCAGAATGAGGATTTCACCTAAAGTACATTATAGTTAATCTGTAACATTTTTTTGCCGTCTAACAAATTTTTAATCGTTTTTTTAAACCCTGCCAAATATAGCATAGTGTGTCTTAAGCCAGTGTCAATTAACATAGATGGGCTTCATAAACAAAGATAATAAATACCAGACATGAAAACAAATAGATTGAAACAATAGATCACATAGAATAAATCTCACGTTAATAATATAATTTAAAATCATTTTAATGTTCCCAGTGCCTTGATGGTGCAGAACAATGCTCAAATATCACAAAGCAAGCAAATTTCATTTTTATTTGGATAAGGGAATAAACACAATGGAAACAAAAGTTTTAATTAAGTTCACAGAACTCCTTTCAAATTGATCACCTAAGATATTTTGATAGATCAATAAAATTAAATGCTTTCAATTCATTTTTTAACGGTGAGCAGAAAGCAGGCCGACTACAAAGTCGTCTGATTTGTATGGTAAGCCTGGTTGACATGACTGACATTATTCTCTATTTTGGGCAAAATGTTGATTTACTTAATCTATAAATCTGCAAGAGGTCAAACATTTTCTAGTGAATTGCCAAGCAGGCTCCAGCGCAGGTACTCACACTGCTATCATGCACATAGACAAAAAAATGCTTTATTTTACAGAATAAATGAATTTTAAAAAAATTCACTTTTCTGTCCTCAATCGGAATATTAGAGAAAAATGGAAATTTCACAGCACCAAAGGTATTCTTTTTGGAAGCATTAAAGTTCAGTTTTTCATGAAAAGCTATTCTCAACAGCAAGGACTACAAAGGTGTTGCTTTAAGCTTTCTGATGTCATTTTCTTTTTAACAAATAATTTTATAAGTTTAGATTAAATACTTTATTTTAAATCATCTAAATTTTTGTAGCTAAAACTAGTGTTTATGGTATTAGGATCTCTCACTATTCCCTAGGAGTTGAACAAGAAGTTCTACACACATGAACTGTAAAACATACCAAGAATAAATGATTAGGAAGTCTGGTTGCATGTACTGGACTAGTACACTGCAATAAATACCGAGTTAATAAGTCCTGGAATATTATATCTGATAACTTTGATACAATCTTGTCATATAATATGATCATTGATCAGTAAGCCCATAAAACTCAATTATAATTGATTCAAGTTTTGAGTGCATATGTAACAAGTGTAGTAAATATCCAAATAAATAACAAACTATCACTGTATCAGATCCAATGCTATCGAACTGTGTTAGAGCATTCACAAACAATTTAGTACCAATTTCTCACCACCCATCTGTTGCATACAAGCAATATGTAACAAAACCTTACATCACGTGGCAGCATATAGCATGTAGTTTTGACTGAAATATCAATTTGTTTTTTTTGTTTATTTCACTCATCTGTCCGAAGTTCAAAACAGATTTAAATTTTTGTTATCCAAATTTGAAAGCTTTCAACAAATTGTCTGGTGTCAGAAAATGGGGTAGAAATATACTTTTACCGTGAAACATCTAAATGTTCGGACCTCCTGAAATCAAGAACACCACCCACACCCCCTGATTAAAAGAGAAATGCACCAGGACGGCTATCTGTAGTAAGTAATTCATAAATGGTCAGACCTGTAAACAATCGTAGCTGTTTTTTTATATTCTTATAGTTGTAAACTAAATTAAAACATAATCAACATTAATTTAATTGCAGGTAGCTAAAATACAAAGAGGTTGAATGAAGACTGTAAGCTGGAAAACCAACTTCATGTACAACAAAAATTTAAATAATTATTCCTGATTTTTAAATGATTTATTTTGAATGATTGGAAGACATTTAATATCAGCATTTGTTAAAATTTTGATGTGCAAATGAAACAATTCTATAATTTCTCAGACAGGCTCAGGTGTATCTGGGTAGTTTAGTGATCAAAACTCTTTATACAAACTTGTCTACTTTCGCTAACACAAAACTGACAGTGTTTCTGGGAAGTTGGACACTTCTTGGTGATTTGCTGCAAGTCTTGTATAACCAATAGTATAATCTGTACTTAATTTGGGAAGTTGATGTTGGGCCTTTGACTGTGAGACCTTGATAGAACTGTTTGCTCTGTCAGAGGACACCATCATGTATGTTTGTGTTGATACATTTAAAGCCCCAGGGATTCAATGCATAATGCAAAATACCCATTGTTAGTCATGACATTTTGTAAATAACTGCTTCAATTTATTACTTGAAGGGCTGTTTAATATTAATTGAAAGCAAAGTAGGACAAATTTGTTTAGAACTAATTTATCAAATATGGTAGGAAAATCAAAAATAGAAATAAAAAACAGTAATTTTAAAATTTGCTCTATTCCATGATTGATTGCAATGTTATATAATAAAAAATGCGCCTGTTTTTGTGAATAACGAGTTTAAATACTCGATTCAAATATAGTGTATCTACTGGTTGATCATGTAGCTTCCACATTTGATTCACTGATTGTACGTTTTCAGTATGAACTGTATCAATTGATAGAATGTAAGAATGAAGGTTGAATTCTGAGTATAATATATGAGGTTTGAATGGTATTCAAATTGTTTTGTAATACTTTTATAGTAAGTCTATCTCTCAGTCCAAGGTTGGGCTTGTGTGGAGTTTGGTTCCCTATCCTGGATCACAGAATTGAGAACGGGGGCCATGCAACAGCCTTTCCAATTTTTGGAACCATCATCTTTATTCTCAATTCTTCTGACACCATACATGACCTGTCCAGCATAACACAAACTAAGTAGCACACAAGGAAAATTGAGTTATTGGTATATGTGAAAAGGGCATTGAATTACCTTCAAAATGATATATTAGTATAATATATCATATCATCTTTAAACCTGACCAAGTTATAGCTATTTTAGTACGATAAAGACAGCCTTTGTGCCAGATATGATTTTATTAGAAAATTGGCTTCGAAGTTTAGCAATCGTTTTGGAAAGACAGACATCCAGTCCATAGCAACCTAACCTTAACTTACACACAACTTCCCATTGTTGCTTCAGTTTATTTTGTGCTAAAATCTGAATATTGACCTGGTATGCCATTTTTACCATTGGCTCAATACTCAAAACAATGACTTGTGAGTTTGTATTTTGCTGGAGAAGGTCACCTATGCTGAAAGAAGCAACTAGTCCTTTTGAGCTTCTCCTCTAAAAGCTCCGTCTTTTCAGTTTTCTGTTTGTGTAGAGAAAAGGATGGAAATCCCGGCAGTGTATGCTGTGATGAATGTGAGTTTGTCACTGTTAATCAACTATTATTAAACAAACATGTAGCAGAGGATGCGTTCAGTAAATCTTTACCTACTTACTCAGAACATAAACAAAATTTACCGGTAATTAACATAATTGCTACATATATATTCATAAATTTGGTTTAACAAATTAAGAAAACTTTTGCAGCTTTCAAACAGTGATATTGTACTAAAAATAAAAAGCACAAGAACACTGGCTGATTGATCCACAATTTAGTGCCAACGTGTGTGTGGGGATCATCTTCAAATATCATCAATAATAAATATAATAATAATAATAATAATAAAATTGGACCTTTCAAAAGTTAATTTCACAGCTACACAAACATCTGTGGGTATATAAACTGGTAATCAACCAGGCAATAAAACACATGTACACCTAAAAGCAATGAGTTCATTCGTACATGAGAATTTTACGATAATTACAAAAGTCCCCTGGGCCAGCCAGCAGGTCAAAACATGCATTTATTTTCATAGTTGAGTTGAAAACATTTATAATCATAGCATATATGCTAGAGCCATGGGAGTATATATAAACAGATTTGTAGGCCAATATTTTGTATACCGTTCACACTCTAGATTAATCCAATGGATTTTTTAATTTTTACCCGCTTCGCATTATTGAACTCTATATGTTACATAAATTATCAACTCACTACAATTCAAACAAAGAATATAACAAATTCAAATGTGGTAATAAAATCTTAGTTCAATTGCAAACAGTAAAAGCTATGTCAATCATAAACATAACAGAACAGTAAACCTACAACAAGCATATAACTACATAACAATTAATGCACTACATTATTTTAAATCTTTAAAAAGTGCACTTTAATTTGTTAAACTTGGCTGTTTTCTGGTTACATCTAAATGAGCTAAAAAAAAGGTGGGCAAAATTAATGCTGAATTTATTCGATTTAATTCTTGAAGTAGGTCAGCACATGCAGTTGGTATAATAGTCATTTCGTTATTTTATTGACTGATACCTTGGTTAATTAACGCTGTACCTTCACTTATATAGATGTTTATATACACCAACTCCATACTCTTACTCCCACATGGTGATAACATGTAGGGTATTTGGATCTGTCAGAACAATACTTTTCAGCCAGTGTTCAGTAGACAGTTTGGGGGCAGTCTGAACGTCCTACCCTTAGGCAAAGGGTCAGAGGTTAAAGATCAATGTGAAATTCACTAATGGATCAATAGCCTTTTTGTATTTTCGGGGTTATCTAAATTGTTCATTAATCTACTGTTCTGAAAATTTTTAAAATAGTATGAAGAATCAGAATAAAAAGTATGTCTTAGGACATTAATTCTGTACGAAATGTTGTTTGATATTAATGTAACATTGCCAGCCTAGGTCAGATTGTCGTTTTACAAGAGCTCCTTAGTCTAGTGCCATTCTAGTCAATGAAGGAGTCCATACACGAATTTATTTATTTGATCTCATAAACAGTACACAGTTCCCTTGGAAACAAAGATGACCATCATTGTGACAGAATAAGCAGTCAGCTATTTAAAGTTGATCAATGTTTGTAACAGCATTTTTTTTTTTCTACAATTTCATCTTTATCAAATATTAAAACTTCAATAATAAGTTTTGCTGCTGCTGTACTAGAATAGCACAGTATATGTATCGGACATTCCCCCTCTGGGACTTGCAACCACCAACTCATATGCAAAAAATGGATGACTAATTTTGGAAACATTTGCCTGTAACATATTATAATTCAAATGTAACAATATCTTGTTTTTGGTGTGCACATATATCTAAACAATAGGAGGTGTGAGTTTAAACGTGAACACCATTAACATATATAATCACCTCCATCTGGAGAACCGTGGACAGTTGCCTTTGGCATTAAAGCTCACAGCCATAATCTGAAGATGGAATTTAATTGGATGATTCAAAACAAGACTGGGCTATATACAGTTATACAGGTTTATCATAAATACAGTTTATTACCACACATTGACAGAAAGAATATTTCAAAAGAATTGTTCAGGAAATTTTAGTGAAATAATTTGCCTCCCCTCAGATCAATATAAACACAATTTTTGTCTGATCGCATTTTGAGAATGGAATTCAGTATGTCTATCCAGGAGTCTTAAAATAGTGGTGAAAACTCATTAGTCACATGGTCAGAAGATTCTGTGATATAAACTAAAGAATACCTCATAAAAAACATTTATATTTGCATGCAACATTGGTATATCAGTATTTAACCCTTACTGAGACTTAAGAAACTGTCAGTAGATTTCAAAAGAACATTTTCACTTAAATCAAAAGTATTGGCCTTCGTTTGGTCAGAGGATTTCAAAACTTAAATTCTGTGTGTCCAAGAGAGCCCTTTGCACGAGAAGAAGCTTAATATATGAATCAAGGCTGCAACACTTCATCACATGATCTTGAAACTGTGAAATAACCACTCATTTATAACACTGTATCACACACAAATTTCCATCGTCATGCCAATATCTCCATAGTAACACAATATGATCTCGGTAACTGATTTCAACTTTCATAGTGATTTCGTCTGATAATTATTTCTATGTTTCATATTTTTGACACCAACATATGTAAGAAGACACAGATTGACCAGCTGGATTTGAACATCCCACTTGTTATCAAAACTCGCATGATTTAACTGATCAGTCCAGGAATCTGTGGCATCCAAAATGATCCAATGGTGACATGTGACATTATTGTGATCCACTCGCTTGGCTTTGAAATCCGCTTCCATTTCTCTTGCTGTTTGAATCTCATCCTTTGAACGAAGACATTTTCATTAAAACACTTCACTGCATTAAATGAAGCAGAATTTCTTGGACATTGGAAAAGGAAGCAAACATTTCTATAGCATCATTTATTCCACAAAAAAATGTTAAATCTAAAAATATAGAAAACTTAAGCAAAAAAAGTTTTCATAGCGTGTGAAATAGATCATAAGCTTTTCATTTTACTACTTTTCCAATTGTAAAGCATGCAATAAATCAATAAGGCTAGAATTAAGGAGCATATAACTCTTTATGTCTTAAAGGGTATTTTATCCAGGTTGTCTCCCTTTTCTAACAGAAGGAAATAATGCGAAAGCTTATCATGGATGCGATGGAATAATTCTGAAGCTGAGGAGTCAAATTTTATTTTTAACATCATTTTGTTATTAAATTGATCGGCTATAATTTTGAACAAAAAAAAATAAAAAATAGAAAAATTACACACAACTGTCCAAGGCATCACATAGCCATAAATGTGATTACCATGGCAACCTTAGTCATAGAAACCATTTCAATGTTGTACCAACTACAAATCACTAAAATTATCACGAAATTTTCTTATTTCATTTATCTAGTAGTTGCCAAGGTGTTAATACAAGAAATGCTATTTTTTCCAATGCTGTGCTGTAATTGTTAGCCCATAGAACTAATGGCACTGGAGTTCTCATTTTCGATCACCGGATATACTTTGTGAGTTGTAAACTGAAAACTTAAGGGGGGATTTTTGTGTTTCTTTTTAATGATGCCCTGAGAAAAAACTGAAAATGTTAAACTATTTACATATATGCATGAAGGTAAAGGTGAAATAGGGCAGAATTTTTCATCACATAATTTTGTTGTAAATAAATGATCAATTAATCTATGCCCATTTGTCTATGTTTCACATAACGAATATCACACGTCTAAATTCATATAGGAATGAGGTTTCAACATACCTCCTATTATAACAGTATGTTTCGTATCTCTCTCTCTATACACATATATACATTAGGCATATATATACAATATATAATCAACACTTAATATACAGATGTTCATATATATGTCCGTATAATTATAACGATGGATTCTGCCCTAGAACCCAGGATATTATCACGTATGTATTACACAGTATAATTTGTCAATTTCCATTCGCATATCTCCCTAATAACACCAGGGTCTCCACAGAAGGAAATTGAAACCTGTTTTGGCATCCATACTGTAATTATCCAAGGTTTCATAATAATTACTGTCAATTATTGTCATATCCTATATATAATTATTATTCAAGCATTTACATATATTATTATTTATCATTATTATTATTTATTATTATTTTTTAAATATCAATTAAGCTATGAGGACTACACACTCTATGTTAGCCCACTGCTTAAATACAAACACATGGTCCATACGAGCCACCATAGAAAGCCATATTGAGCTAAAATGTGCAAGAGAGGTGGGTGGAAATGTCGACCAACACAAGCACTGGTGGCAATGGTCGAGTTAACACTTAAGTCTATATGAGGGCACTGGTCCGGCGTTGCGGCCTGGCATAAATCCACGTGACACATTTGATAACAGGCTGGTGACTTCCCATAAATGCCATCGCTCGTTCCTAAGATTTGGGGGTCTGAAAAGATAAAACAATTACAAAAACCGTTACAGAGACTGTTCCATTTACATTTTTTCTCAAACTTAAAATAAAATAACCAGTTTATTAGCACACAATTAAATTGGTCAGTCCATCATGTAAGATATGGCGTTAATTTCAGTGTCAGTTTGAGTGTTAGTTTGAGTGTTAGTTTTAGGTTTAGTTTAGGGTTAGGTTTGTGTTGGGCTTTAGAGTTAGTATAAGGGTTAGTTTTAGGGTTAGGTTTAGTAACCCGGAACTAAAAAATTCACGTTTATCTTACATGACGAATAGGCCGTTTATCCGTTGTACATGACTGTACTGGAGTATTTTTCTGTGGGCCAAGTGGTAAAACTGGTTTTTGTTTAACACTGCAACTGTACTATAGAGTCGGGGGTAAGTCAGCCATAGAAAATAAACGCACTTAACTGTGCACATCTAACTCCTCGAGAACGTTGGACGGTGTTCAGCAATCTTCAGTTTTCTAGAATTATGTTTGAACTTTATTATAAACGAACTTTTATTTATCTAAAATGATTATGAGTTTGATATTACAATTTTTCAATGAAGTAACTCACCACATATATTTTGAATAAATGAATAGAGACAAATTTGCTTGCCTTCACCGGGATTCGAACCCGGGACCTTTACATGACTACTCTGCCGAGTGAGCTACAGAGAATTATATAAAGGTATATATTGCCAACGTTTTTGTTATCGGTGTTGTTTTGCCCATTCCTTAAATAAATGAAATATTAAACAGGTATGCGTCCTTTATTACCATCTTCTGTTACAGATGTTTGTCATAACGGGAAACGTGCATTTCTATCTAGCAGATATCTGTCAGTTATTTACACTTGCTATTTGGCTTTAATTGGTAACTGTAACAGACATTCGTGACTAGCAGATATCTCTCACAAGAACAATCTATCAAAGGAACGATTTATTACAGATATACGTCATTTACTGACATTAAACCATACTTGTACGAAAAACCATCATAACTGGGTTTCTTTGTGACCCTGTTTGGGAGTCCTGTTTTCTCTTTTGAGCAGCACAGCTCTGGAGATTGCCATATAGCGATGATGGATGACGTTATAGTTGTCCCAATAATCGATTGTCGAGCAGTGTGGGCTATTTGATGATTAAACGATAGCGGTAGTGTACTGGTCGTGCCATTAAAAGATAGACAGGTGTTGCAGAAAATCGGCTAGCCTGGATGTCTGAACCCTCAGACGGCTAGATTAGATTTAACTTGCAAAGTGAATGTAAATGTGAACAGAACACATTAACGTGCCATATGAGGCGACTCAGTTCGTCAGACTTTTATAACATGGCAATCAGATTGAGATGTAATTGGACTGAAGATGTCGGATGAATGGGTAATCTAGCTTCAACCAATATGGAAACTTAATCCGATACACTGAATATTTGATGGTTCATATAATCGAGACATTGCTTCTTAGCTTGACACTATAATCCTAACTCGCCAGGTCGATCTATGTTTCTTAGCATGACTAAAATACAAAGGATACTTTAATCGGGCGAGCTATAACAGCTCACAAAAATAAAATATCAATCTCTAAACATTTGACTAGAAGATTTCACCAATATAACAAGACGGCTAGCCACCAGCTAGTGTAGTGATAACCAATAAAGTGGCGTTGACATGCTGGGTAGCGGAGTTGACATCTGATTTCCTGAGCTCAATCAGCGGCGATCAGGAAATTACTTTAGAGGCCATTTTGCCCACCGGAATTCCAACTGATCTTATTACTCCTCGTGACTGTTCTGTGTAAGGATATACCTTGATTCTCCACGCATTTCGTCAATACGGTCCTGCTCACATTGTCAATACGGTCCTGCCCACATTGTCAATACGGTCCTGCCCACATTGTCAATACGGTCCTGCCCACATTGTCAATACTTTTGTAACGTTCGGGGCGTCCTTAAGGAAAACACACATACGGTGAATATTTTAAAACCAAAACAACATCTACTGCGATTGCCCCTATACACAGTATGGCCACTCGAAGACTCGAATATGTAGTGAGATCAGTGGCACGACGCGTTTACCACTGAGCCACGGCAATTTGTTGATTGATTGATAGATGGGTGGATATATTCATATGTTCACTTATATGAACTACCCTTTTAATACAATCATTTCGAACGCTTTTCTTGTTACTTTTTTATCACTTTCTGGTCGTCCATCTCGAAGCGAGATTGACAATGGAATGACCTACTAAAATCGCTGCTCAGACTTAAACACATTCGACTTTTCAATTTTATAGAAAAAAAATTTAAGAATTTGTATATTAACAATCTGTTCGTTTAACATTGCGACTTATAAAACGATGTATTTCAGGCATTCTTCTCGATTTGAGACAAAACCTCACTTTCGGGCTTGTACTTGAATTCAGACGTTGCATTACGACAAATGTCTAAAGAGGAGTACTATACACAGACGACAATAATTGGGATTATTGTTGGGCCATCAACTCTAACATTATTAGCAGAGATGCACAATGCCTTGGCATATAAGATTAGGATGAGTGGGCGTGTTCACTAGTGCAATACCTTTGATTAAAGTCATAGTTAATGTTCATAAGAAACAAAACAGAGCCTAGCAAATTTGTTAACTGTCATAATATAGCTGCTTATTCAAATGGATTGATTGGTTTGTTGGTTGGTTGGCTGGTTAATTGGTTAATTGATTGGTTGATTGGCTGATTGACTGGGTATATACCTTTATATGACGATAGTGTATTCAAGCAATAATTGACATTGGCTTTGTTATATACATGCCCAGAAGAAGCTGGGATTGGTGAGCAGTTCCCACAATAACTATAGCGCATGTGCGTGAATTAGACAATTGTTCGGCTAGAAAATATAATGTGTGGCCATCCTTTCAAATCCTCTCTCAACTTTCAACAACTTGCCATTATTCATCTTCTGGTTTTTTGGTGCGGTAGCAGCAAAATCTATGAGTCTCTCATACTGCGGTCTGAAATAGAAACAAATACTGGAATTTTTCTCATTTTGCAGTTTGACGTTTGACATCCAGCGGTTCTGTCAGATCGAGTAGTGTCTGATATCATATTGGAGGTAAG
Organism: Mopalia kennerleyi; assembly: GCA_034783855.1. NCBI lineage: Eukaryota > Metazoa > Mollusca > Polyplacophora > Chitonida > Mopaliidae > Mopalia > Mopalia kennerleyi. The sequence continues at coordinate 1,387 of JAVFBX010183969.1, read as the reverse complement.
TAACTCATTCAGGTTGGGAAGCAGTACATAATAGATAGTGGGGTGTTCGGGAATAGGTTTTACAGGTTATTGTCTTCTTACATAATAGACTGAGGGTTGAATGAGTTCGTCATAGATTACACTTATGGTTAACTGAAGAGTTGGTTTGTTTTTCTCGTGCAATAGATCTCTGTGAGTATTAAGGGTTTTGTTATCTACTGATGTATCATAGGGGAGTTGTAATATAGTGAAGAAAGGTGTTCCCAAGCGTTTTAAGGTGTTTTAATGTGATCTTAGCAGATACGATTGTATCTTACCGCTTAGTCTATAAAATTGACTATTTAGTATGTTACGGATGACATGTGTCTCCATGAAGACGTGTGCCTTTACTACAATGCAGTCTGTGATCCTAATCATGGGTCTAAGTAATAAAAACACATAGCATCGATGAAAATACTTATCAACGGTTAGGCTCATGTGGGTAAGCTTTGTGTTTTTTTATTTGATCTGGGTTTAACGTCGTACACAAGGATAAGATATGTGGCGAGTTATTGTTCATTTAATATTGTCTCTTGATTATATACGGTGGAAACCCCCAGGAGGAAACCTTATTAAAACAACCCCAGTGATTACCGGAGCCACATTATGTGACTCACTCATATATCTGAGGGCTACAGACGGACACGCACCCATGAGTGGTTAATGATAATAATGGTTAGTAGCCCGACACGCTAACCACTATAAACGCCACGGCCGCGTGCCTTCATACATACCAAAGAATCGTCCATCTTAGTTGGCCTGAGCGGGTAGACGGTATGGGTTGTCATTTTGGTTCTCATGGCTGTGTCGCTGGTTTGCAGAAATAAATCATTCATGAACAGAAAATAAGTATGCCACAGCGGACAAAACTGAACGATATCATTTGATAAATTAGTGTCCGAAGGGTCTCGAGTACGGAGGCAAATTATCCGTTGCTCCCAATACAGATAGGGACAATCAGAATGAACAGTTTCACCTCGAAAGGAACATATCCGAGACCAGCCTTTTTCTGATTTCATTGCTAAATGTAGGCGATTTTCCGATACTATTGTCCACTTTGGTAGAGATATGTGCAAAGCGAATAAAAGCTGAGCCTTTTATTTAATTCACTAAACAATTGCGCATTTCGAATCCCTCTTGTTTCAACTTTGGCATTTTTTTTCCGTCAAGCAATTGTTTAGTTAAAACCAGCAACTACATTACTTACATATCTGGGTTTGCAGTCAACTTTTCTGTCTCTGTATGCAAAACCTGGTCCGTTATCGCCTACCCCTATACCCTCTGTGTACCTTCGTCACATCCCCCAAGAACATAAGTTTCGTGTTTGATCTTTGTGCCTGGACAAACTTTGGTTTCTTCCCATACTGCC